>CAJVPJ010000215.1:0-34284 GCA_910592205.1 Paraglomus occultum | reverse complement strand
TTAATATCTCACGAAAAATTCATGTTAACGTCAAAGCAAATAATTTGTTTGTGTAACTTTACTATGAAACAGCACTCAGAGTATGAGTATGAGGGACATGTCTCTTAAGCCTACGCTTATGTCACATGACTTGGATCCTTCGCCGGGCAAATCTGTATTTCAGTAGCAATTAATTGCTATCACTATTACTATTACAGAATATAATAACATTATTGTTATATTAACTCGTTCAAGATACTCTTATAAAATTACTTACCATATAAGATGTCGCTTAGGCCAAAGCGCATCAACTTCGATGAAGCTTTTAAAGAACTCAAGAGAAATTTAGACAAACTGTACGATTTCAGCGGACTTGACAAAGTCTCTGGGATGTATATGCATGAGTATCCTTCACACTGACCAAGATGAAAAGTTTGCTTAGTTTGCCATTAGTTACTATTTGTTATTTTATTGTCAGATCTCCTTCGTTTTGCTTCCATAGTTTTTTACTTCTTTCGGTCTATTTGGTTTTTTCTTGTTGCTTCTATGTTGTCTCCTTGACCATTGCCATCAATGTGTTAATTCGCATACAGATTGGTGTATGACATGTGTAATGCATCTCCTAAACCACATACCGAGAGGCTGTTCAACGCGATTGCAAAGTTTTTGGAAGATTGTACTTCGAGAATTTGTATGGTAGGAGTCAATCTAATAGTTAATAGAATACGCGTATCGACTTTATGTTGCTTACGACTCTAAATGTTCGCGAATGTATTTCAGTCTATTCTGAAACATAATGACATAGTGACCGCATACACTACCGAATGGGAGCATTACAGACTGGCCAGTTATTACTCGAGTCTAATGTGCGATTATCTCAATGGCCATATTATCAAAGTAAAAGACGGAGGCATTCCGGGCGCAGAGCGTCGCCAAATTGTTGGTGATGGGAGATACAGGAGACAAACTATTCAAGCGGTCAGTACAATATTGCATTTGCAGTACAAGTGTCATATGATATACCAGTTTGTATAGTTGTGATCTAGAGTATCATTTAATATTGGCGTAGATTATGCTGACTTTGTGGATTGATCTTTCATTCTTTTTCATCGCAATACTGTCAGTTGGCTCACTATATCTGGAAAGAACGTGTAGTATACACTATCAAGACTGCTCACGGAAACCGTTTGATGCATCAGATATTCGAGTTGATTTGTAGAGATCGCGATGGCGAAGATAGTGTTCCAGACGGAGTTCAGAAGGCTATCGCTTCATTAGGTAAATTGATTATCGGAACTGACATACTTGGGAGAAATGGCTACATGAGCGACTACGTTATATCTAGGATTATTTTATAATAGGCTTCACAGTACTAATATTGCAGTGCTCTTATTTAATTTGTTCATCGAGCGCTTTCACCATTCCCTTTTTTTCCCCCTTGGCTCTTTATTTTATCAATATCACACAACCTTTTATATTGTCATCTTAGAACTAAGTATTAATTTCCTATCAGCGATCTATTTCCTCACTTTCGCCCCCAACCAACCATACTGCTTTCTCGACAGTTCAATTGAATTCCTTGACAGACAGACCGCTGTATTTGTACGTTGAGGAGTTTGAGAATCCGTATTTAAAGCAGACCAGGAAGTATTATGAACGGGAAGCAGCAGCATTTATTTCCAGCAAGAGCATTTCCGAGTACATGAAGCAGGTATGGTGAGGTTGAGAGAATGGTATTAAAAGTGTCGGAAAATAACCATCCTTAATCAATTAGGCACATCTGAGATTGGAACAAGAGGCAGCCAGGAACAGTAAATATTGTCATCATACATCACATGAGACAGTAAGTTACTTACATCTTGATATTTGCGAAACTGAATGTTTGGTGGGTCTTTACGCTGATCAAATAAACCTGCTTTCAGATAATAAAAGAATGTGAGACTCAGTATGTTGCCTTGTATCAATCACGTATTCATGCTGAGTTTGAATCTATGGTAGCCAATGAGAAATATGAAGGTAATTTTGAACAAGCAATGTATTTGAAACGTGCAAGAATAATATATTTAACATTGATGGATTTATAGATTGTTCGTTAGCTTATGCTCTTTTATCGCGTATACCTGGCGGAGTTAGCAAACTGTTGGAGACTTTTGAGCAATATGTGGCAAATCTTGGAAAGAAACTGATAATTAATATGGGAAACTCGATAGCAAAGGTATGAGCAGGCCGGTACTGTTATCCGATTATTTTAATTTACAGTATATTGTCATAATTACTGTATTAATACACTGTCTACTACTTATCAGGATTCTCGGGACTACGTAGAATCATTAGTATCACTGCATACAAAGTATTCCCGCATATGTCAAAAAGTCTTCTCTAATGATTCCGCCTTTGTTGCTGCATTGGACAAGGCATTCCGTACTGTAGTCAATGACTCGTCTATGAATCCAGCTGCACTCGCTCCAGAAGTGCTTGCTAGGTATTGTGACTATATGTTGAGGAAAAATCAACGTGCTGGTCTCACTGAGAATGATGCCGAAGAGAGATTAAGCCAAGCGGTAAAATTCACTATACTTGATGGCCATAGCACATCACAAAGTATTGTTATTGACAATAATATACGACATATCTTAGATTATACTTTTAGAATATGTTGACGATAAGGATATATTCCAGAAGTTTTATTCCCGCATGCTAGCGAAGAGGCTTATTTATAACACTTCTTCATCTGAAGAAACGGAAGGCAACATGATATCAAGATTGAAGGTTAGACGATACATTAACATCAAGTACCCATTGATATGCACATGTTTCCCAATTAAGCATATCGGACTTGATAATTAACCTGAAATATGTCATCTAATAACACTACCCGTGAAAATATTCTTTCTTAATAGGTTATATGTGGTGTGGAATATACTGGTAAATTGCAGCGTATGTTCACAGATGTCACAGTCAGTACCGACATTAATAACAACTTTAACGATTTCCTCGGTCAAAGTTCACTCTCGCTTGATGGTAATATATACCAGATCATGGATTGATTAACGTGTAATGGTTCTAAGGAAACTAATGTCATTGTCATGCTTGTTGTTATAGTTGATTTCGGGATACTTGTGTTGACCGCCGGCGCATGGCCACTGACTCAAGTAGCAGCTATTGAATTTCAATTACCATCTGAGGTAAATATAAAAAATCGTACATAATTGATAAGGAAAGCGTGTTCATGTGTATATAATATGACAGTTAGAAAAGAGCGTATCCTACTTCACCACGTTCTACAACAATCACCACAGTGGAAGGAAATTGACGTGGCTATGGCATTTATCAAAAGGTAAGACATTTTAATTCTCGTGAGTGGTTCTGTATTCGGATTTGTGCGCTAATTTTCTGCTTTGCCTTTTAGCTGACGTCAAATTGACTTATCTCGACAGAAGATATGAATTCTCTGTATCATTACATCAACTGGGTGTATTACTTTTATTTAATAATGTTGATGTATTGACACTAAAAGACATCAAAGAACACACTCGATTAAATGATGCCGAAGTGAGGAGAATTATTAAAGTAAGTTACTGGTTATACGCATGAAATCATACTCAAGCTGCTTGGTTCTCAGTGCACTTATTTTCCCATTTCCTAGCCGTTAGTAGATCTCGCAGTATTTATAGTTGAGCCAGGCGCAATTACCGATGATAGCGAACTTCGATTAAATATGAAATTCACAAAGTTAGTGTTTCAATCGTTATCTCTCACTGGCCACTGTGGAAGAGTTATTAATGTTATCCGATTGCTTGGTTTTTAATACAGCAAAAGAACAAAGATCAAAATAACTTCGTCTCTGCAAAGCGACAGTCCACAGGAATCGGACGTCACTCACAAATCTGTCTACGAAGATAGAAAGTTCTACATACAGGTATTGTAAAGAGCGTCTACCTGACTAAACCAAACTATCATTTGCAGATTAATTTCGGTTTAATGACAACAGCCTTTGGATGATTCTTTGACTCTAATATTTATATCATTTTTCCATAGGCTATAATTGTCAGAGTGATGAAGTCTCGCCGTGTATTGACTCATGCCCAACTAGTTAGCGAGGTTATTGTCCAGGCAAAGTCACGCTTCTCTCCCGACATACAAATGATTGACAATTGTTTGGACCAACTATTAGACAAACAGTACATTGGAAAAAGTAAAGAAAACAAGGATACTTTCGTATATGTAGCATAGACAAGAGAAAATACTAAATTATTACATCCAAATGTAGTGAATTATAATTTACTACCTATTCTTTCTATATTATTGATTTATTAGAGTATTTTGTGTTCAGTTTTGAAAGTTTATGGAGATAATGTTGCTCCATATGTCCATATTCCCAAATCTAAGACTGGTTGACAAACCAACTTTGCAATATTATTTTAAGATCATTAGCTCCAGAATTGTCTCCTGTGGTTGGCATATTAACACATTTAAATATGACAAGCGTCTCGTTTCGATCGGGACTAAGAAGCTCTTGATCAAATCTAGAAGAAAAAGGGAAGATATATTTAGATTTGAATCAACTTGCAGTGTTAACATTAATGTCTTCCTCTCTAAAATGTTGGAGTTTACACACTGAATATGCTATGCATGCCTCGTTTACTACCAAATATCACGAAATGATAATTATCGGAATTTACACTTTCTTTACCTTGTTAAATATTGTCCAACGTTTGCTTTAAAGACCAACAAGGGTGATCTTGTGACCGGATCAATCTCAGATGAATATTGAATATCCTCAATAGTATCTTTCCAAATATCGATGGATGTCCTATCGAATCCTTCTTTGCTTAATTTTATTTTGAAGTATTCCTGGTACAGGGCTACCGAACAATTCGGCTGCGTGAAATGTGCATTGTTTGGACCAAACGATATGGAAAACAACTTTAGATTAAGAGGATATATCGAAATCATTGAAGTATTCGCCTGAACACGTGGTTGCGAAATGATAGATGATACTGCCGGAATAGACGTATTGCTGCTGTACTGATCGCCAGGCGATCGCAAGGGACTGTTTAAAATTTCAGGTGTACTTGTATCCGGTGAATCCACTATATCACCTCCCAAAATTGCTGGGAGTGATGAATGAGCAGCCGATAATGCTCCGCTTGTTGCCGTTGCGGAAGACTCGGCTTTAGAAACAGCTCTCTTGAGTGACGTCCTTCTTCTTTGAACCGATGGCCTAGCTGTACTGCTACCACTCTGGACTCGACCATCATCCTCATCAGTATGCGATGCCGCGCCTTCACTTACACTCAATGATCGTGCACTCTTTTTCCTTAGCGTCGTGGTAGAAGCGGAACCAGCCGATACTGATTGTTTCCTAGATTTGGTGGTCGTCTGTGGTTGCGCTTGTACATCATTGTTTGTATTGTTTGCTGATGCGCCAGTAGCTTTTACTATTATCTTGCCCTGTTTCCATTTTACACCACAAGCATTACATAATGTACCAGCACCGTCTGGTCCTCGTCTCCACATTGGGGTGGTTTTGCTTCCACAATATGCACATCTTTTACTACCACTGGATGATGCATGGCTGGGCGGCTGAGATATTGCAGGGGACAA
Source organism: Paraglomus occultum (assembly GCA_910592205.1). Lineage (NCBI taxonomy): Eukaryota > Fungi > Glomeromycota > Glomeromycetes > Paraglomerales > Paraglomeraceae > Paraglomus > Paraglomus occultum. Next base: position 28,698 of record CAJVPJ010000215.1, on the reverse strand, counting down.
TGAGCTTGCTTCTTGCGTAGATTTGGTTTTTTTGGGGGTGTTTGATGTCTTTGGTGATCGAACTAGATGAACAGTATGGAAGATTATAAAATTCACGTGACAAAGACAGTATTGGCGCAGAAACTCAAAAGAATAGTATGAATACCTTCAGATGCTTTTGTAGAGTTTTTCCTTTTCTTTGGGGGAGACTGTTCAGGCTAACATAAGATAAAGTTAGAATGCAGCAATCATAAACATCAATTGTGTTACGAGTCATGAACACATACACTATCCGACTGTTCCTCTTCATTCTTCTCTTTTTCCCTCTCTCTCTGTTTTCCTTTACCCTTCTCGTCTTTTGAGGTGACTTCTACGTTTGCGTCAGCTTTTCCTTTATCGGCCTTTCGCTTTCGCTCACCCTTTGTTATTCCCGATACAGTGTCTATGATCAATCTTCCATCTAACCTTGCTACCCTATTTGCAAAACTCTTTTGTATAAAACACAATTTGTTATTATAATTTTTTTTTCATGTCACTGCACCAATATTTTTTGAAGCTATTATTGATACCTCAAGAAGCTCTTCAGGGTAATCGCAAGGCAGTCGGTATTGAACGTATACTCGATTGGGTTGATGCGTTGCCTAATATAGCATAACAAACTGCGTTAGTTTTTGAATCCATTAAACACTTCTCCTAATTGACTTGATCGCTTACTCTTTCAACCATAGACTTGTAGACGGCAGAGATGTCGTTTGTTGATTTCCTTAATGCATCCCACATGACTTGCGTGAGATTAGACAATTGCATTGTGACTGCCTGACACTTCTGCCGCGAACTTGGCTTGTCTGCAGCATCTGGAAGATAGAAGCTAGCCAACACCTGAACATCGCAATAACCGAATCAGCAACGATGTGGAAACAAGCATAATGTATAAAGGAAACATTGACTAGTAAGCCCTCCTTAGATCTACTAATATACACATCGAAGTAGCACTCGCCTCGTATGGTTCAGATATTGTGATAGCCTCCAGAATAGCATTTTTGGGAAACAACCATTTATCACATCTATTCTCTTTAAACTCGAGAAGAACGTCGTGACGCACAATCTCTCTAGGTTTGATTGACGGCGACTGTTGTCTGGAAATAGATGCTACCGAATGGGTACTAAACTGCTGTGTCTGGGTTGACTGCCGTTGTTGTGATTGTTGTAGCATTTGTAGTTGATCCGATGTTTGCGGCTGTATCGGCACTGACGATTGTTGCTGAACTTGTGGTTGTGATTGCGATTGTGACTGCGGTTGCGTTTGCGATTGAGATTGCGGTTGTGACGGCGATTGCGGTTGTGCCAGACTGAGCAACTGATGTAACGTGTTCAACTGCTGAAGCAACGCACTCCTTTGCTCTGAACTCAACGGTATTCCCGACTGTTGTTGTCGAAGTAAGCCTTGTAGCTGCACTATCTGGTTAGGATTTACAGACTGCATTACTGTCTGCATAAACGCGGTTATCTGAGTACCCTGTAAAGTGGGAGCAGCGGACGATGTATTCGTGGAAGTAGTGGTAGTCGCAGGCGATGCGGCTATTGGTCTTATTCGTTGTAAAGTAGTAATAAGTGGTTTCCCACTTGCTTGTGGTGCAATGGGTGTTGGGGTCTGTGGCTGTACTCTCATATGTGGCCTTATGGCAATGGGCAGAGGTGGTTGTGATGGCTTATGCTCTGGTTGATTTTGCGTTTGTGTGGGTAACTGTGTCGTGCCGGATGTGCCTTGTTCAACAGGATCTCGAATTTTCTCATATACGACCTCTATCAAACGAGTGTCTCGAAATGTGTGTGGCCCAATGTTAATTGTGCATTTCCCAAGTATGGTGAGTTGTGGATTAGGATTTGTTTTGTCCGGAAGCTTCGGTTTAAACTCTATTTCTTGCTTATGCGAAAATCTACGAAAAGCTGATGTCGTCCAGGCTTGTCGAGACTGTGTCAGCGAGAGTAGTGAAACTCCGCTGTATATGATATGTTACAGTCTAAAATTATATATTATGTAAAAAACACATGGTTAAAACATTAATACCTGTTCTTGTAACTCAGTAGCGAACCAGAATTGTCTTCCGTAATAGGTTTGTTTGTTGTCGGAATAGACAGAGCCTGCTTCAAAGACTCTGTACGTTTCTTAGCCATGTCTAACGAGTGATCTAAGAATTTCTCGTAATAAATTACTAGATCGTCTTGACTGGTAAGTGATCTACCAGCTTGCACCTAAAGATCGCGACTGACACTTCGAGATCGCCAGTATTGTTGGGTGGTGTTTTTAGGTTTTACTCTGTACTTTTGCGTTTACTATCAAGCGCAGCAACACATTCTGGATAGGTCATGTGCGAAATAAAGTCACGTTTTTTAACTTTCGTCTTGTCCACGTGTCTATATCATAATGTCCGCCATATTTATGTAACAACTGACAAAGACAACCGGATTATTGGATGTATCCATTAATGGCACTGTAAATATGGAGAGCAAGGGCAAAGCTTTTAAATATGTCAAATTGTAATGTTACTTGGAAATGGCATATCTGTCTCTTTCACGTGTATATGATGCACGAGAATTTATTCTGAGATGCGTTGTTTCATTGACTATATCTCTAGGTAAGCCATTCTAATGGATAATTATGTCATCGCTAGGCAAAGATTTTTAAATAGGAAAAAATTAGACGGTTTAATTTCTTCCGTGATTGTTAATATTAATTTATTAATATTTTGTGTTTTAATTATTACAGTGCTGGGCAAAAGTAATGACGGAGCGTGTTTCTTAAGAAAAGGACATATAATTTTACGCAAAACCTTTATTTTTCACATTGCAAGTGACTCAAAGGCTCATTGAACAAACTTGTAATTATTCAAGGGTTTACTTCCCTCTAATAAATAAATTATTAATAAATATGTTTGAGTTAAAAAGATATCGAAATTAAATCGTGCACGTTTAGCTGAAAAACGCGTAGCTACATTCAAGCTCTGTTCGATGGATGGTGAAACTTCATTGTCAATTTCAGCCCTGGCCGGATAATGCGCGTTTTTCATACTCTATTTTCACAGTGGTTGCCTTCATTTGAACATTGGATAATGGTATTTAAAACGCTTCATAATTAGAATGTCGACAAGATGCGATAAAAGAACTAGATCGATAAAAGCAGAGCCCGCACATGCTCGATCTTTCGCTTGAAGGATATCTCTAAAACTCTCACAAGAACTAAAACGTTAGTTCCTTCCACTGTTTACCAAGCGCGACGGCGAACTTCTCTCCCAAAGTTTGCACGAGGTACAGCGAAGCAGTGAACCATCAATACACTCATATCCTTCGAAGATCTATCGCCACTCGTTCCATGATATTGTTACGCACGTTTAGCGGTATCCATAACTCGTCATATTAATACTACATTAATACAAAATGTGCCAACCATATATGCCAACTGTGCGAAATGATGTTTCATCTGCACCATTTCTGACCTTTAGCTGTCGAAATACTAACTAGTTGCAATAACGATAACATGCGCTGTTCTTGGGTTAGGGTCTTTTGGTCAATATCGCGGATCGAAGAAGCATTCTTCGGTATCATCATCCATTTTGCAATTTTGAACGGTCTCTGTTCGCTAGATTAATAAAACATACCATTACAATAGGCAGTGCACAGCTCTCATCACCATGTCTTGAACTATAACAAGCCATCATCGGTAGACAAGTCGGTTTGTTTATAAAAATCCGGCAACTTCGTTCCGCGTTTCAATGAACGTTTCGCTACTCTGTAGACTCTGACATAGTGACAGTAATATATTCGTAAAAAAATAAACTGGCAAAAGTTAGCATAATTCCTATAAATTATCGTCAGAAAATATCTTACGCTCGAGACATGGTTCGTTAGTCAGATACCGTACGTAGTCATTTAATGTCTTTGTCATATGTTCGTACAAAAACGAACAATACAAAACTTAGCAAACTGTCATCATAACGGACTCTATTACTGCAGTAAATGTTTTCTTTGGTGGCGGTGGCTTACCTTCATCAAAATGTAGCAAAAAACTTTCTGGTACCATCGCATTGAACGATTATCGCCAGAAAATTACTGCGTGGGCTCGGGCATTCTAATATTGGCTCGGACCGCTTAGTCGCGACGCTTTTATAGACAAGCTTTAGCTTGCAATGGAGCCGTTTTCTATTGAAATTTCTGCATTTTCATGTTATTCGTAATTGAATGTTCAAACCATTGCTATGTAATAGTAGAAATTCAATGAATATGATCAAAAAATTTTTATATGGCACTTGTACACGTGACACAAAAAACTCCAATAAGAACGCGTCTTTGTAGAGTGAAAAATGGGACGACGTTCAAAGAAGAAAGACATTGAATCGTTTGAACTTTACATGCTGAGCAAAGTTCGACTCCCGAAAAATCTGAAGGTGAAGAAACTGGATATGAACCAGAAATCCAATCGAAAAGCCATTCGATGATTGGTCTTTTCGGTATGGATGCCTATAGATCCAAGCAAATTGAATATGCAGTTAGACGGTATTAGTATAGGCAAATCGTTTCAAAGGTTTTTGAACAATTGTAATAGTAACAAGTTTTACTAATAATTGACTGTAATAATAATGAAGAAGCAATTATCATGTGACTGCTAACGTTGTGAATACTGGAATATAGTTAGTGGAGGTCGCACCATATTAATCGATGCTGTAAGACCGTTGACTATATCTACTTTTTTTTTTAATTAAATGCTAACCAGCATATAATAAATGCGTGTTTCTCGTCGACTAACTTCTTTCGGCTTGTTCGTCGATCCCCAGTCTGCCAAATACTCTTCTATATACAAGCGAGAACGTTGTTTACAGAGTACGTATGTGTATGCCGATGGAAACCATTACGCTAGTAACACTACGCACGTAATTCCTGTTCCAGTCAAAGCCGTTCAAACCAAAGATCAATGTTTGCCAAATCAGAGGCTCTTTCTAAAAGCCCTCAAGCAGATTGTCAGCACTAATAGTGAGAATAATGTCAGCAGAGAAAAGAAGAACACCGATGCAGCCAAAGTAAGGTTTGTTTTCCGAAACACTGATTTACAACATATATCAGATCGTTTAAAGAATCTATGGTTTCCATCGATGTTAATAAATTCTACCGAATATCAACGTGGTGGTTATGTTCGTAGGCGTTTAATGCACTGCGTGAACTTAAATTCTCGCGTGATAAAACAAACAACGTGGAAGCTTTAGAATTTTATGCAACTGTCAGCGCTGAATGTCGTAATCAACCATTCTACGTGAGGCTAATTTCATGCATGATGAAAGACTGCTCTAATTATGATCGACTTGATCTGTCTGAGGCCGTGTTTGCTAAATACGTACGAGAAGCTATGACCGAAGAATATAATTCACATCACCATATTGTTGTATGGAATACTTTGATCAAGATTTATGTCAAGAGGGGAATGGTGAAGAAGGCAACGAAAGGTATTGGTTTTGTGCTAAATTTTGATTATATTGATGTTATCAAGTAATCGGCTTTTTTTTTTTTTGCTTTGTATAATGTCATCATATTTATTATGTAGTTTATGAGATGATGCCATCATATAAGCAGATGCCCGACGTAGTAACGCATAAGATTCTATTGAACGCAATGTCAAAGACTAAAAATCTGGATTTCGCATTTGCTATTCTTGAGAAGATGCTATTCATAAAACGAACACTTAATGCAGCCTCTCTGAATACACTCCTACAAGCCTGTCTCGCAACGAATAATGAGAAAAGGGCTGATTTTGTGTTTGATGCAATAAGGCGATTGAAATTGGGGCCAAACGGACAAACGTTTGCTATTCTATTACGCCACTGTACAGAACTTGTCAAACTGGATGAGATTTGGTCACTAATTGTTGATGCTGGGTACCAAACTGATCATACGACGCAATTAGAATTCATGAAAGTGTGTCGACGGTTGAACTTTAACGTGTCTTGTATGAATCATAGAGAAGGATTTTCCAAGTGTTTTGATTATTTCCTACGAATGAGGGAAATGTCTAGTTCAGATGACGTTGCTGTGGGCGTTTATAATGAGTTAATCGAGGCGTGTGGACATTATGGGAATGTACAGGGTGGGATGCGTTTGATTCAAGAAATGTGGGACAACGGCCTTGAGCCCAGACCCAGAGTATATAAATGCATTCTTGACGCTGTTGGAAGAAGTTACGAGATTACTGCAGAACAGGGGAAAGCTAATCTGATTGAACGAAAGCTCTTTTTTGCTATTCTACCCAGTATAATATTGCGATCGAGAAATGAAATTATGCCAATATGGCTGATGAATACGATTTTGATGGCTGTGGGGAGACTCGGCGATGCTAATGTAATGATGAATCTATATAATATGATCGTCTGTAGAGACTTGGGATATCGAACTGAATCTGCTTCAATCGAGGGACTAATTGCAGGTAGATTAGAGGCTGTTCCGGTCGACATATCTCTCGCTAATTCGTTTATTAATGCCATGTCGTCTGAGCAACTGAGATCGTTTGTGCTTTCGACATTTTATCAATTACCGACATCTCTTGTACCTAATAAGAATACGATCAAGTATTTATTTTCGAGTATAAGAAGTGCCAATGATGTGCAATCACTCTTCACTCCATACTGCATCGCCATTGCTAGTCGCCCCATGGACATTAGTTTGAACGAATTACAAGAAACACTGTATGACATTGTCCAAAAAATATCGTCTGGTAGAACTAATGATAATTGGAGCGACGGGTATGTGAGCAAAGGGTTGCTGAAATCTAAGGCAGAATTCTCTCGCGATACTGTGTTGAAAATTGTAACTAAATGTATATCAAGAGAGATAATACAAATTCAACAGAGCACAGGGATTGATGAGTGTTTGCATCTATTAGACGGATACAATAAAGTGGGCGTCAACTAGACCAATATTTATAACTAAACGTTTGTGAACGCCGAACATTTAGGGTGCGACAGTTGATGGGAACCTCTTTAGTTAATGTTGACTGTAGCGCTGCCTTTCATCGCTACTCCGCCAAGTGCTGTCTCGGCCCACATTTCGTATATCGAATCTCCCTTCTCGTCCAGTCTTTCCAGTTTCTTTCCACACACTCTGAACGGCTCGTTCACTACCAGTGGATTGACTGCTCTATACTTGAACCCATTTATCCAATTGTCGGCTGGCAGATTGTCACGAAGAAGATCAAGGAGGAGTGTGCAAGTCAATGGGCCATGGACGAGACAGCCTAGAGAGTAAACATGTTAATAAACATTTATGGCTAAAGAGTATTATGACAATCTACTCGCCTCTGTATCCTTCTACCAGAGTTGCATAGATGTGATCATAATGAATAAGATGACTGTTGAACGTTATAGCAGAGTATCGGAAAAGTAGGATGGAAGTTGGGTTTATTATTTTGGAGAAATCCGGTTCCTTAGCAACTGATGAAGAATTAAAAAGGCGTTTGCCGTAATTACTTTGATGAAACCACATTTGTTTTATGTGAGGAGTGATGACGTTTTATTACTGAAAACTTCTTAACAATACACTCAGCCAGCAAATCTTTTACCTTTCACGATCTTTGTACTATTCGCTCTTCCTTCTTCCTTCTTCATATAAACTAGATTACGCCTATCCTTAAGACTCCAACCTTTTTCATTGTGAAAGTCTCTATCCTCCCAGACAAATACCAATTCTTGTTTCCTGCTCGATCTTTTCAATTCGACATTACTACACTTTTTAATCAATTTCACGTTGTCTCCTACTCTTAGCGGATTTTTAGAAAAGAGCAGTTCTCCTCCTGCCCACATTCGCTGACTGAATGGATGGGGGGGAGCGAATGTCTTGGAATATCCATCGAATGCCAATTTGCGCTCAGGGACGCGAGTGGGAAAATATGCTAAATGATAATTAGGATGTACGGGCGTGGATGTTGAAGGAAGAACCTCGCACGAGGGGCGGTCGAGTGTTAAATTCAATAATTGTATAGGAGTTGGAGTAATTGTATCGTAACAAGTTTCACTGTAAGCGGAAATGTTAGAGTGCCATTGTGATATAAGTAAAGATGAATCGCTTGACTCGATATTGGAACGAATAAGGGTATTTGAGAAACAGCGTAATTGATGTTTAATAGAGATAGAAAGTTGAAATCGGCAAATGTTTCGTGAGTATGCCAAGATCATTGGGCTCAATTCGGTGTCAATGTAAGAAAGCTCGTTTATTTTGCTCTTCCGTCCTATTCGTCCCGATCTCAAAATCGGGTCGTATCACGCGACCACTAAGATTCACAAGATGATCATGAACAGAACGAAATATTGACAAATGTCATTAATAATCATCAGACACCCGACAAGAAACCGTTATGGTTGTCTCTTCAACCTTTACGCTCAAGGAATTCCTCATTGGACCAGACAGCATTATGTTAACAACTCCACAGTGCGTTGTTTCTCAACCGTAATCAATAAACAAAGCATTCTCTCTGCCACGCATTCGATATGGTCTCGTTTATCATCAGTACCGTCTTATCATTCTGTTTTTGACACGGTAAAGAGATCCTTGTCTTCAAGAGAAAGTTGGCGCTGGACGTTTCATCATTGTAAAGATCCTAATCACTTACGAACAGTAGTCGATAGACTATTTCATAAGCATTCTGAACCCCACGAACTGGCCATCATAGCGGCGCTAGAGGCATGCGCGAGAATACAGACAATGAAAAGACGAAAAGAAAACCTTACGAACGGTAATCGTGAAACAAATGCTAAACGATATAATTACATGTACAATGAAAATCGTATCGACGATGTGCTTACTCTTAGAAATGAATACGCCTCCTGCCCGCCTTCTGGTCATCAATATCAATCTCTGTCTGATGACATGAAACAATATTGGCTGGACGTACCAACGCAATCAACATGCAATGTTCCAACACGGTACGATGATATGTCAGACGACATTCTTTCTATTGCTCAGAGCATCATGTCCAGGGTGAATCCGGTTTCTCACACCATTGCCATGTATAATGCATATATAGCCGTATGTGTTGAGTGTAATCGTCATTCATTAGCGCACCAAGTTTTACATCAAATGCGATCAAGCGGTCTGACACCTGATACTCGATCGTATAAACGGTTAATCACGTCTTACATGTCGTCTGGTAATTACGCTCTAGCAGTAAATGCGACCGAAGTGTGCACCGAGACAATTATCAAATCAATGCGCAGGGCCGCTCTCTTTAAATCTACGTTTCATCTTGGTATCGGAATCTTTGCCATTAAATGGATGTCATACGGAATGTTGCTAAGTAATTATCGCGTTGAGGAAATTTCAATCGCGTGCATTGGAATGAGTGTATTAATGGTCTCTAGGGTGATGATGAGTTTACTGTCTAATGAAGTTTTCAGTCCCATGATGAAGCATAGACAGGCCGCGGAATTAAAGAGAGCAGTGGGAATAAAGGGAGTGACAACCGGAGAAAAGCAGATATAGAATAAATGAACTAGTAAGAGTCATACTAATAGTAATATAATATTAGAAAATAGTCTTCATAAATTTATCACGTGAATTGATACCTTTTAGATACACATACGGAATACTAATACGTGCGGAAGGTTCATGTAAATACGGTTGGTAATCTAACCGAACGCCCAGATGAATTATCTGCTGGGGGAGGTTGAGATATCGAGATGGTCAAAAGATTTTTAGAGGAGACTTCATCAGACGGATTGACTGACAGTTGGGGCAGATTGCGATTGATCACTTGAATAACTGTTTTGACAAACACTAACCAAAAGCGTCATTAGTAATAAACTATGAAATAAATAATTTCAAATACGAAACAAATAAATTCATTCAGATGACAGATCCCCTTATTATTATCTAAACGCCAGTGGGGACGACCAATTAAAAAGAAATATATGGTTATCATTCCCCGGTTGTGGTCATTCTTTTATCAAAGATGGCACGCGTGGGCGTTTTATCTGCGAGATGATCGAAACACGGAATTTTTCTCTCTTCAATATGCAAGCATGCCAGCTCGCTACTTGAGAACACACAGAGCAACAAGTAACTGGTGATATTCGTTCCGACAACCAAAACTTGATCATAAGAACATTGATATCATATTGTTTACCATCCCAAATATTAGTATCACACGCATTAATATATCATCATAATATTTGAAACTATTTAGCGCGTGTATTACTTAGTCGGTCAGGTGGACAATTTGGACAATTTGGTCACATTTTTCTTATCAAGACAATTGATATATTGTTAAATTCCCAGATTGAAAATAAATTAGGAAAATTACACCCAAACAGAATTGACATATCGAACGATCGTATGGGGTTACTTACTTATCAGTAATTTTTACAATTTTAACGTTAAATGTTCTGCATTGATAACATCTGTGGCACCCAACCCTAATTATAACTAATTTAGACGAGTAGGAAAAACATCAATTTCCTGGCGGCCAGGGGATAAATAAATAATTACCCCAAGATTAAGGGATGATTGCAACACAGCAGCAGCAACAACAGCAACAGTAACATCAACAGCGACAACGACAACGACAGCGACAGCAACAACGGCAATAATAATGGTTTAAACTAAAAAGTGGGAAATTTCGATTGCGCTATATATCTATTGGTACAATATATCGCTTGTAATGTAGTTTCATTCACTGTGTTCTTCATACTGATATCCATTATAGTCACTATTACATCCATCATTTAGACGTGATTGGTTTCAGTGAGGGAACACAAGAGTTGTAGTACATAAACAATGTTAGGTTATAGTAATAACGAAAACTTGTATGGTGTATTTGGCGCAAAAATCCTGTATTCCATCAAATCAAAGTTCAACATAATTGTTACAAAATAATCGGGCATATATACAGTATGTATATACAATACTGCACGGAACAGATTATCATGTCGTAGTAAAGTAAACAAAATTACTTGCTCAACATACATTCAAAAATCGCTCGTTCCCGGAAAAAAAAAAAGACCCCTTCTCTCCTCCCCCCCCCCCCCCCCCCTGGTAAATAAACAGCCATCGTTGTCAACATTAGCACAGGAATTTTACGGCTAACTATCTCCCCTTCCCTCCCTCCTAGTTAATTAGAGAGTTCATTAACGCAATGGCTGTTTCTATAGATTCGGATCTTTAAATTCTATGTACGTGTAACAAATAAATGATATTTGTAATTTTGTAAGCTGCCCGAATCCAAATGAAACTGGAAACCACGGAAAATTTTACGTTTTTTGCGTGGAAAAATGTCGATTAAAAGCGCCAGGCATTCTAATCGCAAGCCAAACTAAAGAAAACAGCCTTTCCCTCCTCCATTCTAAGAAAACTTTTCAAAAACGAGAGACCAAAAATTTGATAGTTTGTTTGCAATGGTTGCGTATAAAAGTCGGGATGCTTAATCGATAGTTTTTTCATTCCTCCACTGTATAGAATTTAGAAGAATGGGGGGCGTTTTTGCGCGTCACACCAAACCATAAACATTTACGAAAAAGGTTCCACTCGAGCATGCTATCCACTGTTTTTGCAGTTTTCTAACCAAAGTTTTCTCCTTAAACCCCATCCCATTTTTCAATCTTTATTCAGATAAACTTTATTTCTTTTTTTCGATTCCTTGTTGTTCGACTGATTGATAGATTCCAACCTGTGGTAAAACATTCTATCTGCACTCTGTTCAATACTTGATACGCCAGTCTCCTGTTTGAGTGAAATTTAATACTACGCTATACAGTATTGAACTGCATGCACTGATAACAATATGTGTAATGCAAATGCTGTTACTTGCGTTATATGATGAACAGAACAACTCGATGTAACACAAGATATAGCATTTATACTTAGCCCCCTGTTGAAATTGCCTATTATGGTTTAGGTTTGTTTGTTGATGGAAACGAGCGTTTCATTGTGAGAGAGAGTTATATATGACAGCATCATATTAAAGATGCGTATAGGCTGCATTAGGATTAAACATTCGCCCTAATGTTCCCACGATAATAACAAATTATCTAATTATTTCAGTATGTGCAGTGATGTCAAGAATATAACACAAACAGATAACGATAATTCTATCAGCTGACATGATTATCACTAAAGATGGAGATTTCTCGCTGGTTTATCCCAACAAATTTGTGAGTAACAACATGATGGCTAGAATAAAAGGCATTGTAGTGTTTAATAATGACAGCGTTTGCGATAGCAATAGCATTAAGTTATAGTAATACTGTAGCTATCACTGCTGCTACTACGTTGCTGTTGCTGCTGCTGCTGCTGCTGCTGCTGTTGTTGTTGTTGTTGTTATCGCCGCAGTCTGTTTGGGGGAGATGTTAATCAATTGAGAAATAATAACAGTAATAATAAGATCAAATAATATTGGATACTACTGTTGCAACATTATAGCGATATGTAACCCCACCCTATCCGTGATATACAGATTGACACTAATGTAACAATTGATTAATGCTATGTCACAAAAGAAAGGCAATTAACAAACAATCTAGTTACTGGAAAGTAAACTTGCATGTTAATATTTCAAATATGTGTTCAATCGTTTCACATTTACGGCAATCGTCCCATGATAGGCTTATGTTTTGTTCTTATGTTTATGGTAGTTTTGATTTTGATATTGCATATGTCAACGTGTACCCAATCAGTAGATCATGGTTATGATGTTGGAAAAGATAAACTACCGGTACCTTTGCAATCTTAACGTAAACATGAAACAAACATACTGTATATACTATTTGATGACTATGAACACAAATATAGATAATGGAATACCAAAAGAAAAGAATTGGGGAAGAGGGTTTGTCTTAAACGCGATTGTTTAATCACGTGCTTATTGTTAACACCCAATTGGATTTCGTGATCTGTACGACGATATGCAGGGGGCGTGTTATTAGGCGTATTGCCCTGACGTCTGATTTGATTCGACGATAGTTGGGTAACAGCGACTTGAACAATTCCGTAGCGAGTAAACCAACAATGGACAAAGATCATTTGGAATATTCTGATTAAATCGACTCTGCTCATTGACGTATGAATGTTTGACAAAGTCTATGACTTTATGCAACCCGTGCTAGCGGTATTATGTAAACATTACCTTTATTCTCAAACAACCCATTGAATTATCTGTGGATAATCCAATCTCGCTCTTTATTCTATTTATTTCACCAATCCCGATTGGACAGTCATGTATTTTGTCCCATCATCCAACCATCTTTCTCAATTCTCCTGAAAAAAAATTTTTCTCACCAAGTATGGGCAGCGCCTTGAATAATTCAGAGAACCATTTACTTGCATGTCTTTTTTTAACCCTATGAAATTGACGAATCGCCTCCGCCCTGCATAAAAAAATTTTTTTGTTGTTTTACGAAATACCTACTTGGGCAATGACTTAAAAGCAATGCACATCTATTTTGGGGACAAGTCCTAAATTTGATAAATTAGTTTGACAGTTGTCAAAATTTTTTTAACAAGTCTTTATTCGGATTTATTTGGCATAATCTTTGCTCGGAGAAAAATTTTTTAAAAAAGGAACGAAAAAAAGTTTTTTATAGATTGTACCCATTTAGAAAGAGACTTACATTTATGACAATACACGCCATTGCAAACATTCGGAATAAATTTTAATGTTGGCGTAAACCTATACTAATATTGTAAATATCGAACGTCTTTTGTGCTCGTAATGCTCCGTTAACTTAACTTTTATAATTTGTGTCCCTGCGTACGAAATATATACGACACATGACGGGACATGCTTTCATATGTTTGGATGTTCGAGTAAAATCTCAGACAATTACTGGAATTAATTCTGCACATGTCCTGCTACGTTCATGCAAATTCGCGTATGCAGGGTTCGACGGGTTTATAACATTGCTGATGCGGAATATGATTGGTATTCGTTGTTTATTTTATTTTAAACCTTATCAATGATAATCCACATTTAATATTCTATGCACTGTCATGTTTACTGATACTGATATTCAGGGAATGTCCCCAGACTTGTCCCGGACTTTTCATATTCTTTCCTACATATATCAGTTACCTATCTTGTTCTAATAGACGTGTGTCTTTGTTGTCCATTGCATCGTTTGTAACATCGTAATACTGGTGTGATACCGAATTGGAACAAGTTTTCATCTCATCAGAAACGACAGGAGGGCATGATTATAATGAGTTCAAAAAGGTATCAGTAAAAGGTATTGCTAGAACCAATGGTCGAATACAAACAGCGGAAGCAACAGAGTTGAACAAGAAGCAGATACATATGTAACAACGGTAATTGTGAGACATTTTGACTTAGGTAATCAATTCTACGAGTAATTTCCACCATGTCTAAAACGTTCGAGTTTAACAAGGAGACGTTTTAATCTGGTCTTGCAATAATAAATTTGTCACTGACGTTAATTCGTTGTAAATAGTGCTAATAGCCGATTCGCTCTTTCATCGAAAACCAAAAAAGACATAATAAAACAAATTAGGCAGAATGGCCTTTCCCGAAACAGAGCTCATGGTTATCTCTTTTTGAAGATGAATACGGATTTCGGTAATATAATTTGTCCAATATTAGTGATTTGTTACGTAATGTTGGACGGTTAATGTAATAATTGTGTGTTAATGCAGAAATTGAATACACGGGGTCATTGTACATACTACTTGCACCAACTTTTGTGTTTATTCCATGAGACTTTTTCTCTGTAAAGGAAAACGCTATAGTCAGGTCGATCGAGAAAAAAAAAGTTGGATCGTTTGAGAAGTGTGGCACCACACATGTATGTTGGAATTCTTGGCATCAAACAGGTTAGGATCGTTTTTGGAAAATGAAGGTTTATCAACAAATGGTGATATATCGACATTATCTTTTTTGACATTATCGATTAATATAGAATGTACACATTATCGATCTTATAATGTTGTGAGAGTTTCTATTCTTTTTTTCGCACAACAAATGAAAAGCATCGTGGGAGAAATTTGTTCTTAATTGACGTATTTGGAAATGTAGCAGCTGGAAGTGTGTGAACGAGTTGGGGGAGTCAGTTAATAGTCAATATTTAGCGAGTTTTAATGTTTGTCATAGTTGATATACTTGGCATTCTTAGCATCTATCTTTAAAGGCATTTACAAAATGTTATTGGTACACACAAGTCTTTTTCAACGTTATCTTTGATTGGTAGAGTTCGTTCACGTAGACATATAACGATATGGGATTATTAATTTCTGATGGCTTGAGATGTGTGACAACTCACATTCTCATTAGTTATGTAGAGTATCATTAACATGCAGTATAATGAGCAGTATTGTTGTGCCGATCCATGCTTGGTCAAATGACCAGGCCGTGTGATGTCTGGGATCACAGTAATTTATTTACCCTTTACATATTCTATTATTCATGTTTTATCATCATCTATATCGCGTTTCGCCCCCAATGATGCGATCTGATACTTTATGATGATCGAAGATATAATTAACAGCGACCGATGCAAGTATGATAATTTTACGGTTGAGTCTCATTTTCGATAGTGCACAGCATATGAATGAATAAATGAATGAATGAATGTCATAACCACGTTCTCCGCTGTACAACTTTTTCTCAAGACCGAATCAAATTGCAAAAAGCTTAACTGATTCCACTATAACTAAGATTAGATTAGAGTTGCCTTATTTTATACCTCGTGGTGCAATACACGATGTTATGAACAGCCCTTGGATCGAATTAACGATAACGGTCAACAGCCCAGAATTCGAATATTAAATAAACCAATAGCTTTTTGTGTATATCGTATCGCATCGCATTTTGCCCTGATTGCATATACATACCGGTGTGAGTTGACAGATAAAGTGGAGGGGGGGCAAACTTTTTTTTGGTACATATTTGGAACCTACCAGAAAATTGATACGTTTTAATTAGTGCATATCTTGAATTACCATATATGCAAAATGACCTTGTTACAGGTATATTAATTGTCTATATCTGGGCAAAAGTCAGCTGGAGGATAGGTGTAGTAAGTTTTGGACTGTAACATGCAATAATTTAATTATGTTTCGACTAGACAGGGATTTTTCTAGTTTGATATACGAATAAAAATCAAACTGTTAGTTTTAGTGATATCCCCGTACCACCATCATCAAACTACGCCAAGAAAGGGGACAGTTAAATTGAAGTTCCCGTCGTGTTGGGTAGGAATTAAACAATGCATATCGCTGAAACAGTGTAAATCGCAAGTAAACGTACTATATTAAGGGATGAGTATGTGTTAATCTCGTTCTCTCTTTTTTTTTTCCTGTATCACAACTCTCACGTTTTCAGAAAAAAAAATTTTTTTTCTGTATGGAAAAGGATTGAGAACACGCCGAACGAACAAAGACGATATGGTTAGATTGGGAATTTTTGAAGAGTTGAGTTTGTTAATTAATATTATTGAAAATACAAACTTACTTTTTAAGAACGATATAATTATATTTTATTCGATATTATTTATAGTTGGTATAGGTACTGTATATAACCTACTCTTTCACTCCACATACTCCACATTTCAACTGCATACTCCACTAATAACATCATCGCACGCCGGGCCAATTATTCTATTCAGTGGTTTGTTTTCTTATCATATAAGGTAGAAAGAAAAAAAAATTAAATTAGAGAATGGCATTGGTTGTCTGATTCGAAAAAAAAAATTTTTTTTCAATTAAAGTTATTGGAAATCAAGTATGCAAACAGGTTTTTGCTATTAAAACAAAGAACTTTTCGCCCAGCTGAAAATAATCATTGTTAGAGAATGACGGATAGAAAAAAGCAGGTGAATGCTGATAAGAACAGAATAGATTGTTCCTTGTCCGAATAAATATTACGTATTGTTGTTGTTTGAACTTTTATTCATCCATTGTCTGTCTCGTCTTGAAGATTATGTGCTGTCGTACTCAGGTTTGACGATGCTAGCGTAAGTTTCCTGATGTGGTGGGTTAGGGTTACACGACTACAAAGAGAACCGCTCTATAAGTTTATATCGATTTCTTTAATTAAATAAACTGCATACTGAATGTATAGATATGCTGATAGTGGAGATGCATTAAGTAATCATGTGGCATGTTGGGCGGCGAGAGTAAAAAGAAAAGATGTTTGTTACCGATGCAATCCCTCGGATATGGTAAACCTAAAGCATATGGTTAACGATACACCTTTGTTCTTTCTGTACATTTTCTCTTCTTTTCTGTTTCTGGTTACTCTCCTTTTTTGGTAATAATCGGTGTGACTGCTTTTTCTTAGTCTCGGTGTATTCATTTGTTCTGCTCGAGACTGTTTACATTTGTTCCATTGTGAAAAGGGATCGATCCGATTATAATATTAATACAGGTATGCGGTATTATGACAGGTCGAATAATATCGAGCACGCTTAATAATAATGCCAATAATACCAATAATACCAATAATACCAATAATACCAATAATCTAACAATAAGATTATTACACCAATAACAATAAGTATAAATGATAATGAGTATATTTATATACAGGGGTCACATGGGGACATCAAATAATTAGCACAAGTCGTGTAACTTAATGTTGTATGTTTGGAAAGTCATTATAGATACGAATCATGTTCATCGCTTTGGAGAAATCCCAGCATAGGTTTTATTTTGTTCAAAAATACCAAGTTTGATACATTAACATAAATGTATGTGTGCACGAGAACAGCGGATGGATATGGAAGGATACAGGTTGATGATTAAACAGGTAATAGGTATGCGTTATTGAGTCTAGGAATAACAAGTTAGGCGTGTCATGTCATAACACTAATATAAATAATATATACAGATTAATTTTACACTAAATGAATTGACAAAGTAGGTTAAACATACTCGGGATGCAATGCAACCATCGATCTGCAAAATATAATGTAACTCTATATTATTGATTTGATATAAATGTTTCAACATCATAATTATGCTCATTTAAACCATATTTCTTCGCTTCTGCCTGTTATAGGCATTTGTGTAGCTTTCTTCTATTAAGTAGACGTTGGCGTATATCAACTGCTTTCCTATATATATATGCCCCCATCCCGTTCCCATCCGCCAAAAAAACTTGTTTATCAAAAACTATCTTGTTTATTCTAAATCTGCATTAACCTAATACACACTTCTGGGGCATACTATAAAATCTTTATATAAAAAGAATGCCTTTACTACAAACAAAACCCCGCCAGGACGCTGTTTCAAAACCTCACAAAAATTCGCAAGAATCAAAAATGTCGGGTCGCAAACTTGCGAAACTTCATATCCCATTTTTCCACAATACCGCAAGGACCGCTCCCGCAAAGGAACCTAGCGACGTAGTCGGTTCCACGCTCTCAGACAAAAAGAACAGTCTATCGCAGAGAAGACAGACCCTTGTCCAGCGCACCGATAGCGGAAGGCAGAGAAACGTTATTTGGTCAGATACCGTCAATAGCGACTTGGTCGCAAACATATCCGCGACTGAACTCAACAGGCAAGAAGTGATATTTGAAATCATCAGAACTGAGGAAGAGTGAGTATCATATCATCTTTTGTGCTAATATATACAGAACATCGATATCACTTTTGATACCGCTTTTGATATCACTTTTGATATCATTTTTGATATCACTTTTGATACCGCTTTTGATACCGCCTTTGATATCACTTTTGATACCGCTTTTGTTGTCACTACGGTTGTCATATTTTTTTCGCCTTGCTGTCTATCGGTTTTTTCCCCCCCAATATAACCATCGCTATCTATCTTCTCCCTCTTCCCTCCATAAACATTGGGGGAAAAGGAAAGATCGACGGTTATACAACCTTAATGTCTATCATATCAAAATCTGATATTATTTATTTATACTATACAGTATTATTTATACTATTTTATAATAACACGTATATTTTCGCTTATCATCATTTTAATATTAGATACGTGCGTGACCTTCGTTTAATCGAGAAAAACTTTATCCAACCGATCAAAGAAGAAGAACAGACATACAGAAATAAGCAACTTCCAGAAAATCTAAACAAAGTATTCAACTCAATTTCATACTTCCTTTTCATTCACGAGGTCATCAGTACTGTAAGTATACACCTTGTCATATCAGTGCACTTGGCATACATGTGTTGCGTTTTTGGTATTTATGTATTTCCCCGCTTTGTATAGTGTCTAAAGGAACGTCAAGAACAACAAGAGCCACTCGTCAGAAACATTTCAGACATACTTTCAGCCTACGCATGGGTCTTTAGAGCATACGCCCCATACCTTATTCACTACGAGGCTGCCCTAAGGGAGCTCAACGACTCAATCCGCAAGAAGGATAAGCTTGGCAGAAGAGTCAAGAAACTCGGGGGATGCCGCAACCTCCCTCTCACAACCTACCTTCTCAAACCATTCCAACGCTTGCTTCAATACCCACTCCTCATCCAAAACCTTCTCAAATGCACAAACAGAGATGGTCCAGACTATGAAGACACCGTAACGCTCAAGAAAAAGTTGGACGGAATATTAAGAGACGTCGAAGAACAGAAACTCGCCCATGAGAATAAACAGAGGCTGCGGGAGTTAGAGTCCAGGATTCACGGATTAGGAGGATTCAAATTGGCTGTAGACAACCGTCAGTTGCTCGGCGAAAGACCGGCCTGTCAGAAATCTGATTCATTAATGAAGAAGCCATCGTTGAAGAAATCTCTCACTGTTGCTTCCGACAACCCAAAACGCCAATCTGTACGGAATCTATACGCTCTCAATCTATATGCTATCGAGTGTAATGATATCGTGCTCCTTGCTGAGAAGATAGGGATGACAAATAAAGGCCTACCGATATACAGGCTCATCTCTCGTCCACCAACTCGTGCTGCAAACACTATGCACAAAACAGAAGATTCTGGTTTCTATAGTGACTAGGTGTTTGCTTTGTCATCTGGCTGGTCGACTTTCAGGCTCAATCGACACCCTCCCCCTCCTCATCCCTCCTCTCTCACCAGCACAAAAAAAAAAAGCTCTAAAAAATTGACATTTTTTTGAGCAAGGGAATGGTCAACATGTTTCTTCACACTTTTGTATTCTTATAATAATTTACAGAAAGAGTGGCTTCATTACTCATTCTGGTTGTATATTTAATACTTATTGTTCTTGAATGCTCTTTACAAAAATCACAATTATCGGTCGAAAGTGTTGCGTTTTTAGTGGTTCCTTTCACTGAGCTTTTCCTTTGGTGAACATACATGTATACCCCCCCCATTTCTACAACGTTCAATTATCTGTTCGCTGTACACTGTCAACAAGTCAGCGAAAAAGAGGTATACCGACTCGGCAATATTTCTCACGCTCAACGGAGAATGCAAGTTATGAACAATAATACATTCGGCGATACGATGGTGTAAATGATTTCCCTTACATAGTGTTAATAGAAATCTATCAATTTATTATCTCATTACCTATTATATTCCCTTTATTCCACCTTTTCCCTATTCCTTATTGTTCTGTATATTTATCTATTCCTTATTCCGTACATCACTACTATTTTTCTAAAACATCTTGGGACATTCCTATAGACACTCATCCTTATTAATAGGTATGAAAATAATAGACCTGGCATTACTAATTCCCTTCTCCCCGGGATAAAAAAAATTTAAAAATTTTCATTATTTAGTTCTGGTTTCCTTTTCTTTTTTCTTTTCATTATTCTTTTTTGGCATTCATATCTTTCTTCTTTCTTACACCATCGTAACAACCGAGGTATTATATTTCAACATCAACGACACACATAACCTTTCGGCTCCGAGTAAAGATCCCATCGACCTTGTGAATCTTTACTGTCCACCGGGGACTGTACTTTCAACTTGGTTCCGAAGCAAAGTGAGCCCCTCCCCATGCCGCGAACAAAGAGTGATGCTTTTTCAAGTTCAACGTTCTCAAGAATATCAATCAATTAATCTACCACATTCCTCCTGGATCACGCGCATACATTCAAAAACAACACCGGTCCTTTCGGTTCTATTTTTGGCTATTTGCAAGAAAAAGAGCACTGGAATCAAAAATTTTAAGTATCTACGGTAATATGATTTAATTTTCACATATGATATGTTAACAAAAACCACAATTAAGATTTTCCAATTTGATATAATCTAAGCAAACTTTTTAAAATTCACCCTCACATACGAGTTATTTTCCGTCTTCCTTTTATTATTATACCTGAAGGGTTATGCTAAAACAATATGTATTTCATTCCAGTTGCACTTTTGATAGGATAGTTAATTATTATTAATATTATTATTACATAGTCCCTTTTTCATTATCAAAGTTTGAATGTGAGATCGTTGTAGATTTGAGATATTCTTTTGCACCTTGTGCATCACTTAATCATTTGTCCACTTAAAAATTGTGCAAAATAAAACGAACCAAGAAGAAGAAGAAGTCTGACGGTTGAAAGAAAAAAAAAACTTTGTGTGTTATTGTAAAATGTGATAATCAATTTTCTTAACAGTAGTGTTGCATATAAAATCTTATAATCGGGTGGTAGCATTGGAAGAACGAAGGCAAAATCGCGCTTCCTTGCATGTATTCTTTTTCACATTCTGATGCAGAATGGCGCTAGTGCATTCTTATCACGTGTTATACACAAGACATAAAGTCGTTGTCTCCATGCACCAGTAAAATCCAATATTGCAGAATGCACGCATATTCGCTATACTCTCTAAGGGTATTAAAACGTATAAGCACGCAACCTTGATCGTATTAGAGTGTGGCTTCGTTGCGGCTATGAGAAGACTCTTTTTTTTTTCTTTCTTTCTTTTTTTTTTTTTTTTTTCACCAAGTAACGTTATATGGAACTGCCCGAACAATCGAGTATTATCGCAAAATGCATAATGCTAAGAAAAAAAAAACTCATTTTTGTACGGATATCACGATTGGCGTAGTATCATAACCTAAATAAGAGAGGGCATTTTTGTATTGTGATCTTTTGGGATGTAATTCGAGGGCAAAGTTTGCTTCTTGTTCTTATCTCGTTTACCGATCTTAATGGATTCCTTTTTAAGCAAAGCCGTTTTACGGAGGAAAAACCGATTTATAGATTAGGGGTAATTTCTTGACATCATTTGGCTAATAAACTTTTCAGGTCCCGGGCTTTTTTTTTTTTTAGATAATCACTAGTACGAGAATATAATAGCGTTAGTATTTGCCTTATAATCGAGCGTTTTTGCTGCGAACTTGTCATTTGGCGGCTGTCGCTGATGACGACATACAGCATACAGCATCCCACCTCTCTCTCCTTTCGATCATTTAGTTTCTACATAATAGTCATTTACCGGGAACCGGCCCTCCCTCTTTTCGTCATATTAATTTCATGCGTTTTGCTTGTTTTGCACTTAATTTCGCATCGGCTTTACATTTGATTATGGCGTGAACAAGAGTCACGTGAAATTGACCTTTACTTTCGATCATATGAAAATGAACATGAGCAGTAAACCGTCACGTAAACAACAACTTTAGGGGGTTTGGTTGACAGTAATAGTAATCAAGTAATCAGATAAAACCTCCAAGTCTTAAAACACACCTATATCCTCCACGTGCAATAATTTTTATATTTCCTAAACGAACGCACCTGACAAAGGAGAAGTTTATTTGTCTGCTACCGTCCGTTGTTCATGGTTATTACATAGTCTGTACTAATATATGCGTTTTAGAAAGTGAATTGGAACAACTGGTAGCCGTAAGCTGTCAATTGATACATGCGTCTAAGGGACAACGGATAGTCGCTCTATCGTTGTTTATGTGTATTAACACATGCGAGTTCAGACCAAATTTTAAGAAGACTTGGATGAGGTATATGTATGGATAACAGTACTGAGATCCTATTGTAAGTGCAGTAGTGGAGAAGACGCATGTGCTTACAAGATTTGTTAATGGAAGGAGAAACAGTCAACCTCTAAATGCACACGATGAAGCGTGCACTTGGAGGTTTTTGTCTGTACGTTATTACGTCCAGAATACACGTGTTCTTCGTAAATCTCATCATAAAGGCTGCCGTTCGTAAACCAAATTTATATAAATACAGCATTAGTCATATTGCAATGTTTAACTATATAGCATTAAAGTGTCCAGAAGAAACAAGCAAACATTATCACGCTGCCCTGAAACTTTGATGCTGTTGAGTATGCAAGTAGGAATGAATGCTTTACAAACGTATGAAAGTGGATATTGAATCAACGCGAGGGAGGAAATATATGCGGCGTTCTAATCCTATGTGAAACAATTATGTACTAGCTGACGCTTCAAAGCCTCAAATTTGTGACTTAATAGTCTTTTTTTGAATCGTCATAACTTTTCTCTCAAAGAAGTGCGTGAAAAACTCTTGTTCGTTCATACGCACAACTTACCGTATTTCCCTGGCTCTGGTATTTTGATGTAAGGAAGTATTTTGATGTAGGGGATTACATATGTGTAAAATATCCCTTATCCATGGATGAAGACGATCGAATATTCAATTATGCTAATGTAGAAGATAGTTAACAGATGAATTAGAGGAGACAAATGAAATGTGCTTGATCGGGGACGTTATTATAACATGAGAATATATATTTTACTCACCCTAATAAAATTATTATTTATAATATTTATTTGAAGCTTCGAAAATAATGCCCGATCTTTTACGAAATTAGATCTCCAAATGCTGAAGGGTATTTGATTCAGTGAAATACGGAGCTCGTGTTTTGGGTATATTATCAGAGGAAGTCAAGAGCCAATATCTGCCAGGGCTAGTCATTAAAATGTGGGATGGACGAAAATCCGATGCAATCTGGTACAACGAGCAGAAAAAAAGTCTCTATCGGTTTTGGACTCGTTGTAGGCCATTTTACTCAACCTGTGAATGACAAATGTCAAAAAACAAATACTGTCTTATGTGTCATTCGTGGTAGGGATTACATCTGTTATATAACAAAGCATTCAAACATGGGTTTACTAATGCAGAAACTAGCAAAACGATTAAATATGTCATTGGCTTATGTTAGTTAAGCTTCGATTAAAGCGGAAAGATATATTGTGGATATCAATAGTAACAAACTTTTATCGTCAAGTCAAAACGTTAATAGAAACATTTATTATACTATAGTTTAAAAGACCATATTTGCTACTGTCAACGAAAAATACTAGTACGCAGTCGGTATAATATGCGTTCGAAAGTTCCGAGGAGAAGATTCTAATGTTTATTATTTATTATTTTTGTTGCATTTGTATTTATCAAGAAACAACTAGTCGATTTCCTTTATAGTCGACCCCCTAGAAGTACATTATCTTCATTTGAGCATCAATTACTATTGAGAAAAACCTCTATATAGTCACCTCTTTATAAACACATTTTCAACAAGTATGACATTGTTACTGGGTTGTGTAACCTTAGAAGCAATACCGGCTGTGGCTGAAGTTCGTATTTCCAGAACATGCGTCCGTATCATAACACCGACAATTCAATTCACAGATGTTATATTTTGCCACAGCTCATTGAGGAAGTAAGGGATTGGGTATTAGAAATTAGGAAATAAAGTAGAGTACCCGACAACCGACGACCGACGACCGACAACCTTAGAAATTTTATAAAGAAAAAAGGCGGGAACAGAGAATTTGACATCTATTCTAGCAATTAGCTCTTGACTGCGATGTTTGGCTTTTCTCATAGACGGTTGATTTCACCGACAACCCCGACAATAATTTCACCGATAATCAATTCACCGACATTTCGATCCGATTGAAAACACAAACATCATCCATTATAAATAGAAAGACCAATTCAGTGAATCAACTGCCGGCGAATAATTATCGATGAAATAAATGAAGTGTTTTTATCAATCAAATGCCCTTTCGCCGAAATACAACACCTGTGAAGTGAATGCCATTGTTATAATTGCCTCCCCTTAAACGCAATTGCCTATAACCAGTAATATTTGTGCTCGTAATTGAAAGAAACGAAACACTGAAAAATCACATCGGCTATTAATAACCATTTATCGTAACATAACAATAATCAAGAATTGCATTCGAACGTTTGCGTCATGCACCAGAACGGCCAAGAGACAATGTATCGTATGTATCGAAATATATTTGGGCATCGAGGATATTGAACGCAAATTTGTGACACAGCTATAACAAGTGCCCAAGTATGTACACGAAACTATTTTGAGCATTGAATTTCACTTGTAAGCGGATTTTCCCTCCGATCCTTCTGTGGATCGTAATCTTACCCAGTAAACAACAGATTATCAATTAGTAATATTGTGGTAATGCAGCGCTTTTTTTTTTCATTAATGAAACAATACTTCAAACTCCGATTACTGATTTTTAATTTCCCCCAGCTGGATGACACTTTACGTCATATCGATTCTGGAAAGTTAACATAATAAGAAGAAACCTGTTCTCTATATTTAACAGCAACACGTAATCCAAAATAATTAAATATTGTACATATGATATAATTCAGTGTATACATATAATATGTTATGATAGCATGAGTAAATTGACTATTATAGCGTTATATTTCATTATATTGCCATTATAAATGTACGTGTTGTAATACCGCCAAATTATATATAAAGATCAAGTTCGTTCGAAAAAAAAAGCCATCGTTTCATGTTTTATCGTTTCCATGGCAAGAGCAAATTCCGAATTGGTACAATATTATATTTCTACGTTGAGTAGGGATCGCATATTTCCTCCCTTCTTTAACGATCCAGAAACACTCGTTCCTGATGTTGCTGGAAATCGCAGGCCACCAAGGCCTTTGAATGCTTTTCTTCTTTTACGAAAAAACGTAGCAGAAGAAGCTCGTCGCTGTATTGACCACCCAAATATGCGTGTAATCAGCAAAGTAAGCTCAATTTTGTGGGCAAATTCAACCCAAGAAGAAAAGGACGTTTATCAGTGTTTGGCGAAAGACGTCAGCCGATTACATGCTATCAGATTTCCAGATTTTACCTATACCGTACCAAGAAGACAACTATCCTTCAGACCATATTGTGGACCTCCTTCGTTGCCAGAAAGTGATTGCACGCCAGGACCGTCATCTATGACAACATTTATGCCTCAGGTCGAACATACGCGTAATCTGATGACTCCCCCTCCCTCACCACCATTATATACACATGTACTATCAGGAGAATTGCCCACCGATTACGTTTCAGTAAATGATTTTCAACCAGAGATTTACGCATTTATTGATATGGACAGCGAACTGTATCCGTATGTCGCGAATCCATATACCATTACTCAAATGTTTTGAGAAAAACGTATTATCGAATATAAATCAAGTTAGTCGCCACAATTATCAACTTACATTCGTTATCGTTTCAATTTTCGAATAATTATTATCGACCAGGTATAACTTTATAGAATTATTAGTTTATTTTTTATTCACTCTTTCTTTGTTAAACTCTAACATTTTTATTACGGTATATAGATATCTTCTTCGTCGTCGCAATGTCAGGAAATCAACACATTAACTTTTTTATTTTGAATAATTTACTTGCGTAGAGGTTTCGGTTTTTTGCCCCTACGCTTAAGATTAAGATTTGTTTGCTTTTTTTTTATGTTAAGATTTATCTATGGATTTATGGAATGGGAGGGGTTAAACGTGTTTATGTTTTGTCGCTTAGACAAGAAAAGTCTATAATATTGTCAAGCATCTTTATTAAACTTGTTCGAAAAAGTACAACGTTCGGCTCGAGCAATCAACAAATGAAAGACATAATATCGTCTACATGTATTATTATAGTAATATCCAAGCGGGCAATCGATTTTAAGACTCTTGGACTATAAAATATGTATACACGTTTTAAATAAATTTGAACAACTAAACATATATGTCAAGAACACCAATCAAGCATTCACCAGAATGCACCAACGTTTAAACCACGTACCTGTATCTCAAACACATGGGTAAATGTAATCATTATTACTAAAGATTGTTTTTTATATTTGATATTATTGGTTATTCACATTAAGTTTTACAAAAACCCGGCTGTGTTTACAATCTTTATTATTAAGTAAAGGAGATACACGTATCTATTGAAACGATTTTATCAATAAGTCATGTCACCGATCATGACATCCACTAGGATTTAACAGCCCGTCAGCGTTTATACGTATAAATCCAGAATAGACTTACTTAGCGCGCTTAATGCATCCACACTTTTCTTAATTAGTATCCGTTTATAACCGCGCTTTTTTTGCACTACCCACCCAAGAAGACTTCTTGTGCCTCAATCGTAAATAAAAAGGTAAGCGATATCGTCTCTGCCTTCTGACACGTGAATAGCGTAACCACATTCTAAACTTTAACAGACACATTTCTGACTCCAATTTAATCTCAGCATCAATAAAGCAATTTTCGAACCACCAGAAGAGCACTAGACATGAATAAGTATAAATAGACTAACTACATGTGCAGTGTTACCGGATAGAAAATTTGCTAAATTTAAATTTAATGTAAGCAATTGTTATTATGGTTGTTTGAAATTGTCAAACAAATTCAAATCTTTGTTTCGCACAACTTTCGTTGTGGGCAGTTAGAACAGTTTACAGTCAAGAATAAATTTTATTTCTGATAAAATGTTAATAAATTTAGTGGGTTCGATAAAATGAAAACGTAAGCTAATATTTGTAATTGAATTTATAGCAATACAACTCTGCTCACAATAATAAGCCATTAAAAGTTACGGCTTAAACTATTGATCAATTAGGAAAATTTTGAATTTAACCATTTGAAAGTAATTCACGTCTTAAGAAAAGTAGAATCTGTCAAACCGACATTTATTATTATTTCGCGATACCTCAACCAACTGAAAGAAAAGCTGGACGTACAAAAGTTTTTCCAGAAAATATTTTAAAGATGGCTCGTTTTCGTCGATACGAACAGAAACATATTGAGTGACGATTCCTCTGAGGAAAAAACGATGAGATCAGTGATGGGAAGCAGCGCATAAATTATTGTACATGCGACATCCACTACAGTGAGTTTTAGTAATTACAAAGGTCTACCGCTTCCACTTCAGGACAGGAATAGTCAAACGACTTGAAAATTTCCCTGCATGTAGTGTATAATAAACCCAAATGTCGTGTAAATTTCAGATCGATCGAATGTTTTCAGCAAATTTTACACCTATCGAAACCATATAAACAACATTTGAAATTATATAGAACTGTATGTCGCTTATTTGGAACATTAACTTTAAAAATCCACATCTCCGCATGTTTCCAATCTATTTGCTTGTGTTGTTTGCTAGACTTGTTTCCTGGAATATTAGGAGAAAGCCGTTACTTATTGGCAATAAACGCACATAATATCATCAGTTATCATTATGCAGATGAATATTTACGATTTCTAGTGGCAATTACGCAGTAATTCGTTCAACAAGTATGGATATAAATATATCTCGAGTTAAAATATTTGACGTTTGTTCGATCTAAAAATTCACACAGTATCAGAGTTTATTATACACTACATGTTTGACTATTCCTGCCCTGAAGTAGAAGCGCTAGGATAATTTTGCACGTTACGCTAAACTAGCTCTTATAGTGTATTTATTATTGTATAGAAACTAGAAATCAAAATTTTTAGGGGGCTGCGCCCCTTGGGTAGTTTATTGGGGAATTTGTGGTGGTGTACATAGGTT
>CAJVPJ010000214.1:0-34327 GCA_910592205.1 Paraglomus occultum | reverse complement strand
AAAATTGAACAAGTGGCAGATTGCAATTGGATGATCGGCAGGTGGTCGTAAAATTTTGGCAGGCCACTGTACATGATCGGTGAATTGATGAACAGTAATTTTCATGACACGGTTACACAAGCCATTCTTACTACATACTAGTAGTTATCAGTTCGCCGCAACTTGTAATTTAGTCAATGTAATGTACGAATGCTCTAGATGGTCCAATAGACTGTCTTTTCGTGAAATCGGTCTTGACATCTGACTTTTCTCATCACTTTCATAATTTCACCTCTTTCCATTACTATATGTTGAAGCTGCCAAAACGTTTGATTATATTGACTCAAAAGGAATAATAGCTACAACTCGATACCATTGCATGCCGATGGATTTTTAACCACTTCGGTGGTGTCTTGCATTATAGTACACGAGGCCTCTGCCTGCAGTCATAAACGGTCACGCAAACTTCGAATTCAACTTACTTTATTTGAAAATCTTAGCCAAAACATATCAACGTCTCTATATAATTAAGGGATTAATAACTGTTCCAACTGTATGAGTGAAAGTAAAAACACGCCAGAGACGGACAACGGACGTAAGGTGGTCAACATTTCAGTTGATGATTGTATCGTTCCTTACTATAAAATATGCATGTTTGAAAAACTCGTCAAACTAATAACTTATGTCAAGACTAATTAGATGATCGAAATTCTAATGACAAACGATCAAATATTAATATGGTACGTTCTACAGTAAAACCTGCTTTGGGACAGAGTGCCACCATTTGCATTTATGGTGAAGTTTTTTATTTGGAAAAACGCTTTAATAATTCGCGTCTATGAAAGTCTATTTGCTTTTCAACGTCCTTGTTATTGTAGCCTTATTCAGGACGCGTTTTCCAGCTTTCCGAGCTTTATGATAATTTAATCTTTGGACGGAATACTGTTGAGATAGGCAAATCCAGGTTCAGTAACATTTTGTCTTTCGGGAAAATGTACTGGCCAAACACCTAAACCGAATCTTCAAAAAATTAATAGTAATAGTTACTTTTCATCATTATCTTGCACTGACGATTTTGCGCAACCTCTATTATGATAGCGATGCCAAAAAAAAACTTCCAAAACACACTTTAGAAATATACATTAACACATCCGAATTTGAAAGAACAGATCATAAGACTGTCATTGGGTAATAATGGTTAGACATGTGTGAACAGTAATAGTAAGTTTTATTTATTTATCAACTCATTGTGACAAAAAACAACAGTAGAGCATACAAATTAGGTCCATATATGCTAAAGCTCCTAATTAATGTCTCCATATTGTTTCGCTGACGGCAATTGGCAAGTTGTTGTGCGGTCGCTCTTCTATCTGCCGCATATTGATATAATCCTCGTCCTGCCGCCCTGCGACAAGTATTTCTCTGCTTCTTGACAGCAACGCTGCACTCCAATTTCACAAGATAACTTTTGTAGCATTAAACTAGTTCTGACAACGCCAATCAGGGATATTTATCAACTAATTTTCCAACATAAGACATTTTGTCAGAGAAGGTGATTGGTGATAAGTTCTCGTTTTATAATGTCTCATTGCTCTGTTAACATCCACGTAGAAGCTGAAATGGCTTTCATTATATTTGATGATCTACTCGAAACAGTAGAAGACATGACATGCGACCTCGAATCCCCAAACTGTATTGTGCTCTCCGACATGACTGAACGGCGGTCTGATCATTCCCGATGGCGCAGGTGGGCACAATAACAAAGCTTCTGATACAACTCCGATGCTTTTAAACTGTTCTTTCCAACTCCCAGTGCCGCTTCCATAACAGCGGGCAAGTCTATATTGCCCCGAGCATCAACTGCTTTTTGGTATAATTTGACCGCTCGGCCGATTTTTTTAATTCAATAAATGTTTCTAATCCAAATCCGTAACAATAACTGCTTTCTAGTTTCTCTGCTAATTCTTTTTCGCGGCGTTAATAGCACCCCGCTAAGTTGTATTGTGCCGGAGGTCCTTTGGCAGAGTCTTTTTCGTATAATTCAACTGCTTTTCGAGTCTCGCTCTACAAGCCTTCCTGTTTTAAAACAGTTATCAAACTTCTTCCGTTTTTTTCTTCATAGAGCAAAGTCTTTCTTGTCCTCATTGTGAGTCAGTACAGAGATGTATGCGTTTATAGATGCTCTCATGGTATGTGTATTATTCCAGTGAGTTGAGTGATTTTTCGTTGCGGGGGGAAACGGCGTATAAATAGATTATATGCAACCGTTCAGGGGATGTTAGTCAGTTGCATTCTATTGGTGGAATTTTTATATCAGATCTAGAAAGTTCCTAATATTAATATAAATAATACGTCATAGTACCGCGAAAAAAAAGTTCGTATCACGTGGAAATGTACGTCCGAGCTGGAAAGTAAACAAATCGCGTGCCATATTTGTAACGGTAAACAAATTTCACGCTTTTGTTGTTATCACTACTCAAACGTTCTGTCATTTCAGTGCAACCGTCAAATGTGAGCCTTCACTTTTGGAACCATTTTGCTGATTATGTACGGCTTATAATTTTTCACAGTGTTTCAAAATTAATATTACGAGTGAACTTATCTCACGGAAAAAAAAGTCTGACTCACCCAACTAATCGAAAATTTGCCGGCCGGGTTGGCTGGATTATACCGCAGCACTCAGAATAAACTAACCATTGTTAGCTGCCGAGCGTATTTCGAGTAATTTACCTTTAACGTGGCTTGCAGTTTTCTTTGTATTGGGGTAAGCATTAACTCGCAGTTTTTCGAAAAGTCATGAGATCTATGTATTAGTATGTTTGATTGTTCTGTTAATTTGAAATTAGTATATAGCAAGGAAATTAGCCATATTAAATATCTTATTATAAAGCCTAGTATTAATCTAAACTCTACTTACTGCTATCGAATATCTATTACTATACCTACGCTAAAACACTTAATATTAAAATGGACCAAAACTACCGTAGTGCACTGACTAAACTACCCCGGGTTTTTTACAAATCTACTCCTGAATTTGCAAAGTACCCGGGTAGTTTAATCAGGGGTTAAATTTTGCCGATCACTTTCGATAGTGAAAACACAATAACTTCAAACCTCGATAACTTTTGAACGAGGCAAGCTATGCTTATACAGTCTGTACTATAAAAGCTACTAAAGATGCTCTACAAGAAAATAGAGACAGTTTTTTGTTTTTGTTAACAACAATAGGGGTTGCATAGAAAAACATGTTTTAAACCCCATTTTTTTATTATATTTACATTAAAATTAAAAATGGTTTTCTATTTTCTTGTCATTCCACGAAAAAATCGAAATGCCCAAACTCTTCTGTCTTGTAAAGGGAATGCACTCTCGGGCGCATTTTCGATCAGTATTGGTAGGGAAGAACTATTAGTGACCTTAAAAAAGCTATCAAAGCAAACTTTCGCTGATATTGACGTTAAAGACATCAAGTTATGGAAGGTCGAAATTCCTGACGAACGCGATTCCGAGTTGGCCAACCCCGTATTAAATGTCGAACTTCTGGCAACTCGAGACGTAGGAGAGTACTGGACCAAGAAATCACCTCCATCTAAAAGGCATATCCACGTCATAGTCGAGCCACCGGAGTTCGCGAAAGGAAAAAAGGTTAACTGCACCGTTTCCTATGGTCGCAACAACATGGCAAAGTTTCAGTGGCCTACAAACCGGGTTAAAACCACACTAGCCGAGCTTAAATCTCGTCTTCGCACCTGTTTCACTTTTCCTGACGGCACTGAGGACGAGAACATAACCATAAGCTGTGAGATGGGTAGCGGAAAAGATCGTACAACCACCCGAATTCTGAACGATATGGACTTAAAGAATATAATCTGAGACGATTCTTTCAAGGGTGATTTAGCATTCGTTGTCGATACGTCGCAACAACCATTCAGTTCATGGACTTTTGGAAAGATGTCTTCTCATTATCAGCTGACAGCTTCGTCGATTTACCCAAATTCGATGCAGGCCGTGCCGATACGTCAGAGTATAAAGAGGTCCTACGTCATGTCGTGGAAGATATTATCATGAAACATAAAGTCTCGCAATCGATTCTCAGTACCAATGAGGCGAATTCATTTCATCGGTCATCTATGGTGTTGCGTCGGTATTCAACGGTGAAGTCAAGGTTTGTCCGCAATACAAAATATCAGGAAGCCATGGGAAGGGCCCAGTCGATTGGGCAATCAAAGTGCGCGACGCGATCATTGCAATTACGGAGCCGAAGCGGGAAGATATCAATCAAGGTGTGGGCCAGTGTACGATCCAACTCCAAGCATCCTTGCAACGCAATAAAAAGCGTTCCTACGACACGGCCCTGCGAGAAATTGAGATGTTTGGAATAATCACCACTGCAAGTGATTGGGTAATTATCAAAGTGGGTTCGAGTGGGGTCAACGATGATAGTCGAGTCGAGGTGTTGTTAAGTTCGCGCTCCCCTCTTTCATGACCCATTAGCGAGGCAACATTGAATAAAGACCTCTTGCGTAGCTAACTTGAGAGCTTGTTTGGTCAGATCAAATGGGTTTTCGATCAACAGATTGAATCTAATAAGCGTCAACGTAGGGAATAATAATGGATAAGAATCTTCACGCTTTGTAGTATATAGCCCTTCATAAATAAAATAAAAGCATGATTTTTGATTAGTGGCAACGTGAAATGATCTACAAATTATTGTGAACGAATCATGTTAGAGGATCCGGAATTGTCAATCGCGAGCTAGATTTCGATTTCTTTCATTTATATGTATTAGCTGAGGTAGTTAGCTCATTAACCGTAACAAATTCTAACCCAACACGAATGTTGTTTTACGCTCGAATTCATACAAAGCTACGAATTAGTTACCTAGGATTCCGACACAGATATCCCGCTTGCGTCGAGTCATAATTGAATTAATTTTCGCTGATCGACAATTTTCGCATTCGCCAATGCTACGATTCCAAGGTTTTTGGCAAACTATATATGTTGGGGTGTTTACTTAGTAGCATCAGATGATATAAAGCGATTTTGTTGGCGGATCCAAATTACAGGCAATTTGTCTGTAATACAGTTTAAGGGATAAAATGAATAATAATAATGCAATAGACGCGAACACTGTTGTACTCAGTTGGGAACCTGTCTCAGTTCTGGACTGAGACAAATGAGTTCTGGACTGAGTGTCTGGGTTTTGGACTGAGACAACTGAGTTCTGGATTGAGTGACTGGGTTCTGAACTGAGACAGGTCCTGAACTCAGACACATTACCATGTGCCACTTGCAGTGCAGGTTCACCTTTACCAATAATACCCATAACAATGACTGTGGGTATTACCATCTTAACAATGATTAGGTTCGCATTTCTTTTATATTAGGCAAGAACACTAGCCGTTATTCAAAAGTTGAAAACATTTTTGTTGACATAAATTCAAATGGAGAGGTAGAGTTATTGAGTCATACCGCAAACATCCTACAATTATAATATGCATGTGTCTGGTTACAGGAACATTTTCTGACTATCTGTTAGTTGAACTCTGTACACGAGACTTTCCATAGCCGGTAGTTATAATCTTGAGTTTGTAATAAAAATTGATAATAATTAGATTTTTACACGTTTATACGATGTCGTAATAATACCATAAGCCGTCGCTAATGAAATTTGAACAGGCAACAATGCCGTTAATATTACTTGGAAAATTTGGCTGTCAGAAAGAGATAACCTTTCTGTGTTCGAACAGATATCCACTATTGTTGATTTCGTTAAATTAGTATAGCTGTCGTATAATGTTCGGAACCCCTCAAAATTGACAATTCTTCTTGTTTGAACAGGAAATGTACTGTGTTTCATATTGGAATAACGCCTAAGAAAGATTCCATTATTTCTTTAAGTTAATCTGATCTGTATAGATTCTGATTTTTATACTCGAGCGCTCGTTTTCGCGAACTTTTTAATTATATAGATATCACTTATTAAGAATACGATATTAATATCCAGTTGTTCAGGGATGCGAGATTTTCTGCTAATACTAAAGCAATGTCCACGCCTTTGGCATAATTAACCATTCAACGTTATTATGAGTATTTTCGGCGCCATCAAAACAATATGTCGGCAGATGCAGGCTAAAGCGTCCAAGTTTCATTGGGAAATGTAAATCGTGAAACTAACCTCAACTTAAGAGGTTTGGTGAAACAACGTTTTCCAATCATCCGCTTGAAACTTGCTTAACCTCCCCATATGTCTTTATTATTATTGTCCATTCATTTGCGATTCCTTATCTCTGCATCTCATCTATAGTTCATGAATAAATCCGAGTTAGGTCAATTATGCAGCTGGTACGACAAAGCAGCATAAAGTGAGCAGGGTACCGTCTCACAAAGAATGCCCAAAACCAGCCAACACGAAGTGGATACCCCTTTGTTCACTGTTATATAAATTTAGAAGAGGTTCAATGAATGGAAAATGTACTTTCAAAAAATAACAGTACCATTTCGCGCTGTCAAGATTCATGTCACCGACAGCTATGCAAAATGTTACCATACGATGTTAAACTTTCGATTAAATCATCATACCAAGTCAATATGTCTTGCGTCTCCTTACTCAATATAAATTATAAAACACCAAACGTCTTGCAACACAAGTCTCTTTTTCTCTTGGGCCTCTTCCGCGCCTCTTCTGCGAAAGCTCGGACAATTTTACTTGAGCACGCCTATCCGTTACGAAAACAATTTCAGCAATGTATACTGACACTCGGGGCAACCTCTGTTTCTTGGCCACGGCTCGAAAAAGGTCAACGCCTTACCCTCCAGTAATAATAACATCGACTGCGGCTTTGCGGTTGCATTATACTTGTGCCCGAATTATTCAAAGGAAATACTTTTCATCCAATCGGAGACCGGTTGGTAAAGTTAAGTGTCAAACGTCGATGTTGGAAAAGTAACCAACATAGACGAAAGGTAATTAGTCTATGTATGTACATATAGAAAACGTGTTCTGACAAACGTATAGTGAGCAAAGTTATTTTATTGATAAGTTTATTATTATTTAAAGTGTGCATTTTTGCGAAAATAAACATTATTTTGATCACATGTGTTATACGATTTTAGTAATAAGAACGTTCTTATCTAAATGTATAGTCATTGATGTGAATTTTAGTAATGAGAGCGTTCTTAGATAAATGTAAATTTTAGCCTCTTAGCTAAACAAATGCTTATTATTATTTAAAAACTGTTGTAGTTATAGTCAGTGGCGTTAATATTAGATACTATTTTATGTGAACCGATAAATGTATCGCGTCTTTCATAAAATACATACTCCCCATGAATTTATTGTCAGCCAAGATAAGTTGCTTCTCAAGATATGTCCAGGTCATTGCATATCGCTGACAGACCTTGAATTATAATAATGATGGTATTACGTAATGCTAATGTATTAATATTATTACTTTTGTATCTGGTATCGACATATTCTTTAAAAAATGTTATGACAATTTTTCGTCTTTTCTCAACAGTACATTTACAGTTACCTTCCATAATTTCGGAAACTACTGACATAATGTCAAGCACATCAATTTCAATCGCGTTAATTATTCAACAGAGTTACTCTGTCTCAGTACCCGACATAACGCAGGCTATGGTTCCGATCTTTTTCTCTGTTAACATTAAGCAATAGATCCGCCAAATTAAGTTTTTACATATACCGGTTATTATAACAAATTATGCAGGTTTTCACTGGTTAGCTTAAATTACAATTATATGTTTGGCCAAATTTAAACTATACCTTAAGTAATTTATTGAAAAAGTATCTTTATCTTATTCTATTAGCAACTTGGGAAATTTTGTAATTAGGTAAAAATTGCAGCTTGTTTGACAAAACTTTTTCAGTTTTTGTGATATACTGTACATTGTTATTCTCATAGACTTGAACAGTAAAATAAGGAAAAATTATAACCATTTTGCCCAATTTTTATACTTAACAGTTTATATTTCAGTTTTTTAAAAAATGGTAAAAATATTTATTTTTTCTTTAACCACCAGTTTAACACATTAATTATCAAAACTTTTCCTATATTTTATATACATTTTTGTACTTGTCTCGTGGATTACATCTTGCTTATACTTAAATGTTGATACATTTGCTCAGAAGAGGGCATCTCAGGGTCAGGCTGTTTGTTTTTTTTTAGCTGCTGTTTTTATTATAATTATGTAAAAAGTAGGTTTATTGCATCATTCAGCATTCAGCCCTAAAACAGCTCTAGTGGTCCACCATAGCTGTGTCAATAAAGGACCACAAAATCAGCATTCAGCCCTATTACCATTTCTTATTATAACTATAGTGCGTCACAAAAAAATTGGCAAAAAAATTAAAGCTCTTCAAATGCATATTTTTTTGTTTTAATTATAATGCAAATAATTTTTTTAAACTGTCAAACAAGTTCAAATTTTTGTTTGCTCAACCCTAGCTTTCAATTACAAAATATTATAATCAAATTTGAATACACATTGCAGGACTATTAGTGTGCCTGTCAATAGTCCAGTTTGAATCCTATAGGCCATTACCCAAACAATGTAGAAAAATTATTGTGAAAGTTAAGGCAGTTTACAGTCAAAGAGTAGAATTCTATTTCTGATAAAATGCTAATTATAAATTAATTTAGTGAAATTAGTAAAACACAAACCTAAGCTAATTATAATTATGGAAATATTTGTGAAAAAACTTTATTAATATGATAATAAAATCTCTGCTCATAAGCTATCAAACAAAGTGTAAAGTTCATTTATTATTATTACTCTATTTGTTGCAACACAACAATCAATAGTTTCTTTGCCATTTTTTTCATGACACACTGTATCCCTAAAAATGGACTACCAATTATTTGTTCAGAATTACTAGCATTTTTTTAATAAACAAGTTAGCATGTGTAAGCATTATAATTATTAAGTATATTGGGAAGGTAATTCTGGAGACAAATTTGATTATAAATTGTTGAAAAGTGAGAGGAAGCAGAGGAAGCAGCACAAAAAAGGAGAACAGTAAGGGTTTTGTGCAAGTATGTTAAGAACGAGAACGATAGTTACATTAGTATTAGCACATTAAACAAGATCAGCTTATTATTATGTAAAAAATAATGTTAATATCACTCTTACTTATTACTAGGCTAACAAGTATTTTGCATCAGTTCAAAGTCTGGCAGTCCTGGGTGTGTTAATATTGGTTGTGAGGAGTGTGTATGTCTCCTCAATTCCCCTCCTTTTCTGCTTCCTCTCTGGCATCCCTCTCCTCCCCTCACACCTTTCCTGAACACTTACTGTGCTGCTCATTTTCAGAGCTTTCATATCTTGTTCATCTTGCTCTGGTTCACGTTCACACTCTGAAAGTGAAATCTGTTTCTTCATGATGCTGACTCCAAACTGAAATACCATTTAAGACAAGGCTAATCGCTGCGCCGCAGGACAAACCCCGTGCCGTCACGTTGCAACAAAAAATTGACACATATCTAAATATTTCAGCCAAAGAATCTACGGAACATTCTCGACTTCTAAGCAAAACGAGCTAGAGCCGTTTGAAGCAAAATAGATTATTACTTCAAAAAGACTCCAGCAAATCGTTGACGATGACTGTAATCCGAATGACAGGAAGAAAAAAGAACCAGATAGTTATCGAAAGGCGAGTAGAAATTTTCTATTGGGAGTGTATTGGAATAACGTAGTAACGTGAGTGACGTCGACCTCGGTATACAGGCTTCTCGCCGATCCTGACGTGGACCGCACTCGAGTCTTCGGTAGATGACGTTCTAGCCGGGAAAATTGAATGGGCAAATAAAATGTTAGTAAATATATTTTAATTTCAAAAACCTTGTCTAGGGTCCAACGCGATCGTAAAACGGTGAGAGAATGGGAAGAAAACGTTCGCGTAGGCAAATACATAGCCACCAACCGATTAGCGGAAGTGTAGGAATGTAAATGGTATTATCAATGCCAAAAGTTCCTGTTGCTACGTCAAAAAGAAGTCTGAATTTTAAAGAGGTACAGATGCGTATTTTTCAGTTATGATTATTATTTTACGTTATGTGACTAATGATCTAGGACAAGGATGTAAAACGGGCCAAGATCGAAACGCAAAATCTACCGATTATTATTATCGGTACAGCTATAGTGAACCGCTATGAATGATATTGGATAATTATGAGGATGACAATGTAGAAATTTAGAAGATGGCAGAGCCATCAATAGTGAATTGTCTGACAGTAACTGTTGTTGGTTGTCAATATTGTGAATGTGTAATAGTAATGACATTCTAGAAGCAATTGCATCTTTGTTGATCTTCTCAAGAAGATCTCATTTCAGTTATCACAGAAGAAAACCTTGACAAGGAAGAGATAAAGATACCGTTGAGTCAACAGTCACAGGAGATTAAACCAATAGAGATTTAGCAGCGCCTTTGAAAGTGGGATAATTAATTATTCTTGAGATCGAATACGATTCTCTGGTGCTGGATTACATCGTTGAGGTTTTACTAAGAAAGCATTGGTATAATAGTACTCGGTGATCACGGGACAAGTATTGTGATCAATCTTATCATTATTCATTATACGGATTAAGGCTTTAAGAATATAATGGATTATTCAAGAAACAATTATAATTCAGAGTCTAAGAAAGCGTGTGACGAAGCAAAGAAGATAAACAAATAAAGAAACTGGAGGGAATGGCTTACGGGAAAGCGTTTACGCCCATGAACAAAGAGATCTAGCTATTTCGACATGATATTTGAGAGGACACTGTGTGTTGTCGCACAATGGAGAAACCTAAACCAGACAAGTATTATTGAAGTAATCCTTAATTTCATTATAAGTGTGATTGTTAAAAACCGCCCGCCCATTTATTTATAATACATTGCCTTATATAATAAGCAATTGTGATAATTAATTACATTCACGTTCGTTTAATATTGTATTAGTACCACCCACGTTCTATACTCCTTTAAATCAATGAGAATGTCCATCCATTAGTCGATTACTGGTAATACAATTTTAACTCGGGCAAGAACTTTCGACGGTGCATTCATCCCACAGTCATGCCTTACCTGCCTAATTTGATTGCTTGAACATTTAGAATTGACTCACACACATTGTTTGTCAATGGCTCGGCTGTGCGACCATATTCCATTAATATCTAGTCGCAAACAAACAAACGCGTAGAATGTATTGTAGAATTATCTTTGTTTAAGGACAGATTGATTCGTAAACTATTTTTCAGAGATGGTCTTACGGGCCACGTTACTAGTAATCATTCGCACTTTTGACTGTCACTGACGTATAATACATATGATCTTACAACCCATTTTTTAGCACTCAAATAAGCCAAGCCGTTATATCCTAGTGTCTGTAAGCTAATGCTACGGATACCTTTTTGCCATAGAGATGACTCGGGAACTTTATTGACAGGCAATAATGTCAGACAAGCCATCGATTTTGGGTTGACAAACTATATTATACGCTTCTTTTTGCGTCTAATTAATTTTATCGATCAATCATTGAGATTATTCATTCTCGGACCGGAACGATTATAAAACGCTTTAGGAAAGATAACATCATCTGTCATACCCCAGACCCGCAGTTTCTGCTCCATTTGGTACTTGCACCAAAACACTTAAATACGCAATACCCGCCGACAAAACCTCTTTAATCTGATTCATACTCCACACCACACACACTACTGGAATATACTGATCTTGCTGCCCCTCCCTTCCCTCCTCCTTTTGACCTCATACACTTTATGCATACGTTATTTGTTACAAATGGCAGCTTTCGTAGAACATCAAGATAAACCAGAATTTGAGAATAACGAGCAAGTTGATTCTGTTGCACAATGTAATGTTGATGAAAGTATCACCGGAAGGGAAAATCAACAAACCGCCGAATTATACAAAGACGCTGCTGAACAGGGAGATATTGTTGCACTATACAACCTAGGCGTATGCTACTATTATGGCGCAGGAGTAGAAAAAGACGGGAGAAAGGCCTTTGAGCTGTACCAGAAGGCAGCTGAACAAGGATGTGCTGAAGCCCAATTTGCTCTCGGGAAATGTTACGAATGTGGAATTGGCGCAGTAAAAAGTGGTAAGGATGCGATCGAACTTTACCAAAAAGCAGCTGATCAAGGACTTTTCAAGGCCATATATTATCTTGGTAAATGTTACAGAACTGGGAACCTAGTTGAGAAAGACGAACAAAAATCGGTTGAAATATATCAACGAATATCCGATCAAGGCCACGCCGCCGCGCGATACAAGCTTGGCAAGTGTCATCAGTATGGAATCGGAGTACAAGCAGATATCCAAAAAGCCATCGAATTCTATCAAAAGGCTGCTGAACAGGACCACGCCAAAGCACAGTATAACCTTGGCATGTGCTATCTGGACGGAACCGGCATAGAAAAGGACTTTGAGAAAGCGGTCGATTTACTTCAAAAAGCTGCCGATCAAGAATATGCCATTGCTCAATTTACTCTTGGTTTGTGCTATGGTGGTGGAATCGGAGTAGAACGCGATCAACGGAAAGCCGTCGAATTACACCAGCAAGCGGCAAGCCAAGGACTGGCCAGTGCACAATATACTCTTGCCTTACATTATTTGAACCGAGCCGAAAACGACAAGCATGGTCAAACGGCAGCGGCGGTCGCCCTACTTCACCAGGCGGCCGAACAAGGACACACCAAAGCACAATATAATCTCGCCGTGTGTTACGAAAATGGAATCGGAATAGAGGTAGACGTTCGCAAAGCAGTTGAATTCTATCAACTAGCCGCCGAGCAAGAGCACGTTAAAGCACAATATAATCTTGGCATGTGCTATATGAATGGACTTGGTGTGATAACCGATACGCAGAAGGCAGTCGATCTGCTCCGACAAGCTGCCGGTCAGGAGAACGCCCTTGCCCAATTTACGCTCGGGCTGTGCTATAGTGATGGAATTGGTGTAGAAAGTGACTATAAAAAAGCAGTAAACCTGTATAAAAAAGCAGCCAAGCTAGGACTCGCTAGCGCACAATATAATCTTGCTGTGTGTTATGATAATGGAATTGGAGTGAAAAAAAATGATTACAAATCATTCAAACTGTATCAAAAAGCTGCCAAGCAAGGATATACTCTTGCGCAATATGCTCTTCGAGATTACTGTTATGACAGAAATGGATTAGAAAACAATGTTCAAAAAACAGTTGTATTATACCAAAAAGCTGATGAACAACAAGATGTCTATGTGCACTGTGCTGTTGGTACGTGCCATGAACGTGTCATAGAAAGTAGTATTCGAACGACAATCGCAAAAGGGAACAGACCAGTAACTCCTGTTACACAATATAATGTTGATTTAGATTTGAGTGATGTTCAAAAGGCGGGTGAAACAGATAACGACCTGAAAGATGCTACCGTTATCGCTCCTGATGTATTGGGATGCCACGATGATGTAGAAAATGAAACGTGCCAAAAATCTAATGAACAAGAATGTCAATGTGTTCTTGATATACGTCAAGAAAGCTGTGTAGAAGATAATTAAAGAATGTGCGAGCGAAGAGGAAGTCTTATGTACCCTGTAAATTAATGACTTTGCAAGGCAATTAATAAATAGCTAATAATTAATGACGAAATTTTCCAAATACAGATGTGTCACGTGTTGAACCGCTGGATGATACTTTTTGTGTTCTTGTTGGAAGACAAATGTTACTGTGGCATGACTCATCTTCAATAACACTGAAGATAGTTATTACCCACCGCGCCATGGTCGACGTTGGCTTGGCGTAAGAAGTGTTCCACTATGTTCGTAGTCAAATATTATGAGACTACAACGAATAATCCGGTAAAATATTTAAGCTATGAACGACTTTATTCGTATTCTCGACGACATCCGTCTTTGTCTTAACGTTCTGTATTAATCGATTATATAGGGTGCGACTTGGCGGGCGTGCAAAAAAACAACAACGAATGCTTATATCGCGGGGCGAAGAGCCGATAGCGAACAAGTACCGTGAAGGCAAAGATGAAATGAACTTTGAAAAGAGAGTAAAACAATACGTGAAATTGTCGAAAGGGAAAACGCTTGAAATCAACGTGTGCCCGTTGGGAATTCAGAGGACTTTTGTTACGATGGCTCTTTTTAGGGAGTGTTATAGACCGAGCTTATATGGAACAACCGAAATATCCTCAAAAAGAGATGGCGTTATTTTGTTATTATTTTGTTCTTTGGAAAATGTGAGTACTCTACTCTTATTTGTAAATTGATGTCTTTTTAGTCTCCGTGAATGGATTGTGAAATGATATTTATGAGCAACTATTGGGATTTATATTGGAGATAATGAGTTGTTATTAGATAATAGTTGTTATTTACCGCTGGCAATGGTTGAAATTGGTTTTATTAACATACAATTCCAATCTTTTTGCTTGTTTCAGCATAACGTTAAGCAGTAATATGTATTCATGAATTGTATCATCATGTAAGTGTTGTATTAACAGACGTATGTATTGTATTTAACAAGTACGAGTCGAAACATCTGGTACAAATTGTTTAAGGTGTTCAACTGATTAATTGATGAATTTATTGTATTTTGCTACAGAAACGCGTGCGTGTAAAGAATCAGGAGTCGACGCTCCCCTCCCTAGTTGTAAGATTATCTGCGAAACTTTGACAGCGCTGACCGTGTATTCTGATAGTGCTTCCAGAAAGAGTAGCTCTATTCCTGCGACTCTGCTGTGCGTTACGACGACATTTTTACAGAATTCCTGATCCTTCCGTTCATCCATGCATGCATCGTATCTCTTGGCACTCCAGCACGCCGATGGTCGAAATCAGGCTTTGCTAAGCCCTTTATTTGTTCCACAAGTGCTTTGGCGACGCATTCTCGTACCTTATGGGATTGCATAGTTTGATTTTATCGACGTAGAGTCGGTCAAGCGGGAATTTGATGGAGATAATGGTTGCGAATCAATTGTGAACATTAACGGGCTTGTATAATCTATCAAACCAAAAATACCCTTTCCCCAACCCCCAGTTGTAATGCAAACTTTTCGTTTGCGAGTCTTGCAAGCGTAATGTCGAACCGGGAGTATAGAATGTGGATTTGGTGTCCACCTCTACCATGCCAGAACACAGCTCTGATACGAACAGCCAATTGTCCAAC
This sequence comes from Paraglomus occultum, assembly GCA_910592205.1. NCBI lineage: Eukaryota > Fungi > Glomeromycota > Glomeromycetes > Paraglomerales > Paraglomeraceae > Paraglomus > Paraglomus occultum. The sequence goes on along the minus strand of CAJVPJ010000214.1, from coordinate 19,166 downwards.
GCTCTGATTGCTTTTGATTAGTCGAATGGTTGAAGAAGTGACATAAGAGGCTCCGTGTGATTGAAAAAGTGATAGAAGAGGGCCAGAAGAAAGTGATAGAAGAGACGATGTCATTCGAGTGAAGAAGTTGCAAAAGCGGCTGCCGTAGGAAATGACAGCGTCAAGAAGTAATAGAAGACGGCGATAATGAGAATGTTGGATTCTTGATATTGATATACAGTATGATCCTGAAGAGCAAATCGACAGACATGTTGAGATTTCTGAGATACACATCGGCAGATCTCGTTCCAGAAAAAACCATAATATCAGCATGGCATATGTCTATATGTTTGACGAAACGGGAGTAATGAATGAATCAAGAAGAAACAAGGGCATGCAATCAATCACAAGTTGTCATGTCATGTAACAAACGAATAGCGAGATATTTCCGAACCTTAAAAAAAACCATGCGCAGGATCAACGTATCAAACGGGTTTCCAAATGACTGCTGCATGAACACGAATTGTACGGTGCTGATTTAGATTCATTGCAGCTTTCGACGAAAGTTTCCCCTATATTGTATTCATGGAATAGCTATCGACAAGAAAATTCAAAAGTTACAGGAAATTGCGAAACATTTTAATTGTCAACCAAAATTGAGACTAAAGTCATATTTGATCCATAGTAATAGGGCTTTTTTAATTGTACAATGATAGTTTAATCTCCACAAGAAAAATTCCTGATTCTTGGCGAAACAAAAGAACGGGATGACATTTTCATCGATAATACCCGAGTGTGAATAAGGATGGTTAATAATGCATATTAGGTAATTTCGATTATTGACTTGGAGATGTTGTCTAATCAGCTTCGCAGACGGTTTATAATTAGGGACCAACTCACACTGTACACTACGAAATTTCGGAATTTCCTCTGCGAAGCGATTTCTGCTTTTATTGTTGTATACATAAAATTACACGTGTCCTACACTCTCAATAATAATAATTTGGAAATTATATCGTCTGAAACATGTGATATAATGGGTGAAATTATACTGCTAATGGAAATCCACCACGTCTTATTAATGCAACAAGTATATTTACTAAATGTATGACAGGACGTGTAGGTGAGCAACTTGTCTTTGCTTAAGCCAAGTACCTCCATAACGATAACAATGTATATTACATACTATCTACATATGCGACAACAGCTCAACATTTTCTCTATGCATTTCCTTGTTAATAAAACCTAAACACAAGCCGTGTCCAAGTTCCAGCGCTTTTTTTTTTTTGGCTATTCCTTACGAGAAAACGGATATTTCTCATGGAGGCCGCGCTTATATCCCTACAAATGTCGTAAAAGACATACGTGGGGGCGGGGTATGCAAGAAACGCTTACCAAACTCGCGGTGGAACATTCTCGAATACGGAACTTGCGGCTACCATAACAAAAAAAGAAAACTTTTCAAGGAAAACAAATATGAATGCGCAGATCAACTGGTATCCCGACATGGTGTAACTTGAAACATCACGCGCCGGTGGAGAAAAATTTCTCTGTCAGAGGGAATATATAAGACATTGATAATAAGTCTCGTTAGCAGTGAGCACCTATCGCCTAAAGTTACAGTCTTTTCGGCGAAATAATTCTTCGATTATATAATTATGTTTTTAAGACGTGATGATGTCTTAAGAGTTAGACGACTCTTTCATTTTATGCAAATTATGAAGAAATTTGGGATAATCTTTGTATTATCGTTGTCATTTACTAGTACATGTGTCTTTTCATAATAAATCTGATTACGAATTTATCCTAAACCGGTTCCACAATCGATTGAGTATCCAACCGATTTCTCTAAGCGAGCAAGTTTATCATTACGCTTCCTGTAACGCTAAACACTTTATAAAAATATCTACCAACTAATTTAAGTATAAAATTGCATTCGACGTAAAACAAATGTTTAGTATTAACGTATAGTCTTGACGCAGAGTTGGATTTTATGCTATTGCTATAACTCAACGCTAGTCGATGAGCCAAGTTTAGTATTTTTATCATGCTTACTATTGCATTAATGGTCGAACATTTATTATCAAAACTGTACATTTATGCTTGTTACATGAATTTATATCTGACTCGGTTTAAACATACAATTTATTCTTATACAAAACTAATAAGTAGCCTCTCTCCCTTCTCTTAAATTGCTCGATCAAATTCAGAAAGTCGTAGGAGGCATCATCACAGTCACCGTAGTCGTCTAATTCTTCCCTCTGAAAACTCTTCTCGAACTTGCATTATTTCCAAAGCCGTTCTTTTTTTCTTCCACTTTCAATTGAGTTTGTGTTTTTCCCGTCCGTTTTCGTTTTCAGAGTACACTTTTGGACGGCATGACATTTGCCGCATTTGTAACAGATGGGTTTAAACTTTTTTTTTTTGATACTTTCGAACAACAGATAAAAATTAGTTTGAGGTACGAATATGTTCTTTTCAAGACGCGCACTGTTGAAGGTGGCTTATGCTCTATAATTTGCACTGTGTTGCGTATTCCTTCAAACAAATTCTGCCATTCGCTGTGTTATAATCCAATAACGGTAACACGAACAGCATTTTACTTTTGAATATTTTGAAACATTGAGAATTTGCTGACTTCCTCATAACTAGTGGTTTAAGTTTATCTTTACCAGTTGTATTGTACAAAGTAGTACAGTAATTCGCTCCTTATCCTTCTTTTTTTCTTTTGCTGGCTTGGTTGTGAGTGTCTGATTGGGTGTTATTTAAAAAAAAAGGACTAATTTTATCAACCTTATAAACATTCTCTAGCTGGTACTGCAAAAGTAGGTTGATTTTTGTTCAGGAAAGTCTTCAACTAGCACACTTTCTAATTTTCCATAAATTTTAAAACGATGAATATCATGTCATCTGTCCAAACCTATCGATCCAACCTTGACTTGCTGTAAACTCACTTTCTGGAATATTTAAAAGTTTAACAAAGTTTTTGCTTACTGTTGTAAGAGTCTATCAGTTATACAACGTTTTGAGAAACATCCAAATGCTTAAAATTAAAGCATCTTCCAAGTTTGTAAACTTTACCCTTTGCTTTTGCTTTATAACATAAATTTTTTGAATAACCACTCATTCCTTGCTTTCAAAATCTTTACAACCATGCTTCTATTACAATTATATTCTTCTGCTAATTCAGTAAATTTAGAGATGGATTAATTTGCTTTTGTTGGCACATCTCTTGCTTTGACTTCACTAAGTGCATTTGTTTCTTCCATGGGCGTTCTGATTCCTCATTCATGATTACTAAAATTGCGCAGTTTTATACAGCAAATTCAGATTCTAATAATTTATTTATTATATAATGTAGTGGCACATGAAATGGTTACGAAAATATGTAAACTGTCATTATAATGTTCAATTTTTTCCACTTTAGTAATATGTATACTTTGGTACACAATGGGATATGAATTATATTATAAAGAGACATTACGTAAATACGTACTATTGTAGCTCAAAAGTTAAAAATTTATATTGATGTTGATATCAGTGAGGCACGTTTAATTAGGGAATAAAATCTGATATGTTGACAGGGATATCAACTGGTTATGATGTTAAAATTGATATATTAATATGCGGGGAGAATTTAAATATGGGGAATTCATTCTGTAACTACTGTTGCTAATAGAGAGAGGGATTGACATTAACGGGAGAGAAGGTAATAGTAATTAGCTGTATCACGCTTCACTTGGTTTATCTCACATTTGGTGGTACAACAAAATTGTTTATTTTACAAATATGGTACTTGATATTGTCAATTGCTTTTCACACGTAACCTTATAAGTACAGTAACAAGGAGTGTGAGAATCTGACATCGATACATTGCCTAACGTGGGGGGTTGCCCCTAATACTAACATGACATTATCACGAAATTGTAAAACTTTTTACTGATTAACAAGTCCGACAAGCCACGTATGACGTTGATAACAGTATAATAATGTAATGACAGCGTAATTATTGTAGATGAATTGTTATTTTTAGAGGTTACAGCTCCTAACTGATCTGAGTGATGACATTGATAGCAGTATAATAATGCAATAGCAAGCGTAAGTATAACAATCACATGTTGTAGAACTATTTAGAAGGATTTTTGGTTTTGGATTAAATAGTCCGATGAGCCACGTATGATTTTATTTAAGAGTGATGACATTGAAACAGTAATATTGTTAGAGGCGAGTATACGCAGTAATAATAAGCGTAAATATAAACAATCATGCTGTAGAAACATTGATAACAGTAATATAAATATATGTTACTATGTGGTATAACAAGTGAAAATAACAGCAATAATCTATAAAAGCAACGAGTGTGGGATAAACGTCTCCGTACGTAATGTACAAAAAAGCTATTGCAGAAATCTGAATATACAATTATTGTCGTAATTAACATTTTCAGACCGAATTTCTCTCATTTACTGAGGTAATAACGAGTTTATTGATGATTTACTTATGTGATATTACTACGGTGGTGTTGGTGTCAACTTTCCATACTTTTTCTTCTTTTACTAGAATGTCGTCGTAACAAAAATAGCACTGAGACGATCTGTATCGAACTCCGTCAACCGAAGTACCTGTGAGTTATATTTTATGCAAAGTAACACTTTTCGTCAGATGGACAATTTTGGGATCGATAACACGTAATCTTTTCTGTATTAATAATAAGTACCATCCGAGGGCCGTCCAGTAGGTTTATTATTCAGCGGCAATTAAGTCCTCTACTCACATTCTAGATCGGGCATAGAAGTGGAAAGAAAATTATAAAAATGTCGTAATTATCTATCGCGAGGAACTTTTATTCACAAGGTGAGAATGATAATTAAGTTATATTGTTCACGTGACCAACATTTCACATGATTCAATTCGTTATCCATCGTAACACTTTTGCATATGATGTTAATACATTTTGTCTTTACCAAGCCAGGTAAAAAGTCTCCGTTCTCTCAACAATGATACGACTGTCCTATAGTCGCCACATTGTAAAATTATCTGCGTATGTGAGTAATTTCCCCAAAATTAATCAATCTATAATACAATTTGCGTTTTCAAGCATCTGCATTGCTTGCTAACCTTTTATAACGACTTTACACATATCTGTCGGGTTGCTAAGCATTTATTGAAACGTATGCTCTTAAAATTATGAACTAATTTGTTAATAGTTCAGTCTTTAAATCTTGGTTTATTGTTAAAAAAAAAGTGAGAAATCGTACCCAAAACTTTAGATTAGAAACTTTCTCTAATTAGTTTGGTAGAATCAATAAAGAGACCGTGTGAGCTAGTGATAGAAATAATGGCGATATGGATGTGCAGAAATGAGCAAGTCAATTAGCCCAATTTTTTTGGAAACCCCTGTATATGATCGAGGTATTAACGATTGGGACCGAAGAGTGTAATAAGTTTCATCAAAACAGCATTAGAAAGTATACAGAGATTATATACAGCTATCAAATAAACGCAACGGTTTATTAAATGTGATTTATATATACTCTCGTATCATTGATAAGACAGCGGTCGTACTCTGCTGATGCTTTCTAATAAAGGAAGTCCATTTGAATGCGAACCCCCTAATCCACAAGTGTCGTGCACTTATCATAATGGAGGGGTTTACTGTAATAAACACATAACAGCCAATAATAGCAAAAAATAATAATGTAATGTAACGATAGAGATAACGATAGAGTTCATTACACATATCGCGTTTACTCCAAGCTCGCCCCCCTATAAGTAAATATAGTAATAGCAATAGGAGAAACAACTATAACAATGGCAGGTTTATTGATATACTGTTGCAGAGAATATTCTGTGGAAGTGATCGACGAAAGTTTCGGGAAAAAAGCTGAATTTAAATTCGTAACTGTTTCCCATGACTAGTAACCGATAAATTATAAACGGTTGCAAAATAGCTTGGGGGGTTTTTTACCTTGGACAATCATTACATACTTTCAAGGTAGCTTAATGTCGCTAATGTAATGCCGATATTATGATCTGCGCCTTGGGCGTTCTTAGTGGTTCTGTTGGTAATGAATATACCTAATACTGTATACCATATCCAGTTAATTTGAGCCTGTATATTAATTCGGTCGACAACGTTTAGGAATGCTAATTCACGTGAATGTACGAATTGACATTTTTTTTAACGTGGCCATGCCGTGAAAGTTTCTCACATCATCTCCACACCAATTGGGGAACTGTTTGTAATTGCCAGTATCGTGTCGAGCATGTGACTTCATTATTAGTCAGCAGGCTAAACATGGAGTGAGAATATGCGACCGCGGGGTAGCATGATCGACGCAAAAGAGTTAGTATATTCTGGATTATAAAACTTTGAGCAATTCGTACAATTCCCACTTTTAAATTCACACACTTGCTTTCATTCACTTTCTATTCAAAATAAAGTTTAATATGCTACTTGTGATAGCGATAAAGTTTATCAGAATCGGTAGACTGATTCATTAGCATGATTACAAGCTCAAATTCGTCATATTCAACCATGATTGCGTTTTTGCAACAATAATGGTTATAGGCAAACATTTCGAGAACATCAGACTATGTAGACTTGGGGCTCTCAAGCTAAGATAATAGTAGGGCGGGAAAGTTTGTTTGTGAAAAGATACATCACATGGACTAGTTAGTTGCATCTTTATTTTCATACCAAATGTAGCAATAATCCAAAATGGTTCTTCAAGTGGTGTAACTAAAATATGATGTTGCATACAAACTTTCCTATAACAACCCGGAACTAACTATGACTGTCGTTATAAGAATAATAGCATTGGATCACAAACATGTGCCCTAACTTTTCTGCGGTCGTCATCTTAATTCGTTCAAGCTTTTTTTTTCAGATTCAGTTTTTTTTCCACGAAAAAAAAAAAGCCATATGGTGTTGGTAATTGGACGCGAGCAGGCGTTCTTCGCGCCAAGATAATCTTTTTTTTTTAACTCTAAAAATTAAAGTAACGGAATCTCAAGTTGTTATTCAATTGACGATGTTGATATACCGATCCTTTGTGCGACTATCTCGAACGATGTCCGTTACAATGTGGGAAAAGGCTCATTCTATTATCACGTGTGATTTTATGCGTTACAATATAATCATTGTTGGCTCAAATTATAATAGTGATGCCAGTTATTGTAGGCTATGATACGCATACATAATATATATAATAAATGAGATGGTGTAACGCAGATATGAAAGGGGGGGTTGAAGATGACAATGGAATGCAACTTGACTGTGAAATGCTATAATTCTGGGAAACCGCTGCTTACTCAATAATGCAAATAACTAACAAGAAGGATAATCGATATTGCAAACAAACATGTCCCAGTCGATTGTTGTTTGCTATTTGGCTACTACCCCTGATAGTTTTCCTCATCCATCAGTCAAGTCATCAAAACCTCATTTGCTAAACCCCTTTTAAAACCACTCGCTTAAAGGTTAGCAAGTTGCGCCCAAAGAGCCACATTTGCATATTTCTAGAAACAATCCCTGTTAATACTTTCCTCTTTTTTTCTCTTTCAATTCTTCGGAATTTCCAATTGACTTTCCAGGTTTTGTGATCCTATAAAAAATGGGATATATCAGGGAAGCTGAGTCCACAATATATTTAATCTACAAACGTAATATTGATAAGCACTGTATACTAAAAAAATTTTCAATTCACCTCAGATGATGACACCTGACTTTCCATTTAGGTGATTGCTGATAAATTAATTGGTTGGTGGTATAAATAAATAATAATAATATGTGGGTATTACTGTATTGTAAATACTTAATAATAACCACGTATAAATATTGAAATTAAATGCCCGGATATCGAACAAATTGGCATTCTCATCAATATGATACGCACACAAAAACACAAACCTCATGTGTATATATATATATACAAACTCAATTCCTCTCACCCTGCAGTCTATATAATACCCACGCTCTCCCAGTGTCAGTGCAAACAACTTTTCGGCCTCAAAACCCACCATTAATTTGCAATTCTCATCTATATCAACACTTTTATCTTTACTGGTTAATAGGTTCGAAGCTTCACTTCCCCCGTTGTCAACAAACAAAACATCTCCCTCTCCGTATCTAACCTAAATAGTCCTGTGAAGAACTATATATAGACTCGTCGTTAAGACTTAAGTGACGGAAAAAAGTAAGTTGGTCGGATAAGGCTTTTTTGAAACTAAGAAATAAAGCGGAAAGTTCTAGGGCTGCTTCTAAACAAAAGGCAAGGATACAGATAGCAAGGTAAAGAGCTTAGATAAACGTTAAACGTATAAAAACAAACAAGATTGTTTGATTAAAATATTCAAACGATATGAGAACTGCTCAGTGGTTGACTAGTTGGAAAGAATAGATAGACTTGCTTCTATGTAAAATTCGCTATACGGAACACAGTTAGAATATCAATCGGTATAATCAATAAGATATCAGCTATCACTCCCCACTCAGAACATTCACACCACACAATATCATTCGTTCAATGTAGGCGCACTCTGGAGAAGACTCTACAGCCACAGAATTATTGCTCGCGAAGAGATCTTCCGATTGAAAAGCCGGAAGGAGTGTTAAGCCAAAAAAAGATCATGGGCGCCGAACAATCAAGACCCCTCAGCACCGGCTACACAATTTCAGACCCCACCAGACCTGTTGCCTCCAAATCATACTCGATTGGAAACGACGACCTCAATCCAAATACCAAGAACAATCCCCAACCGATAAGCCAGAAAAGCATTAAACCCAATACTGCCTACACCAGCCTCCCATCTTCCTCACCACACTCGCGCACATCAGATGTGGCACTAGCCATCGATACGCTTGCACAATTCCTCGAAGAAGCCAGCCGAACTACAATCGACAAGCGGCCTCGCAGTAACCATGCCACTAATCCTTCCAGACCATCACCATACACTCTATCGAAACAGTTCACTCTCATAACTTCTCCAACACCCCCCGAACATGCTGCGGCTGTCTCGGTCAAACAAAGAGCCACACAGCTCTCGTGCTTCTCGGCATTATCTAAACTAGGCCTGGATGACTTTCGCGGTGTCAACAGCTCTATTTCACCAGATCGCTTCACGGCAGCAACGTACTTTGTCTTGGCCTTGAAATTGCTTCCGGGTATTCCAGCTTGTGAGTGGGATATGGATACCGTGGCAGAAGTGACTGAATGCTTGACCGACTTGTACAGATATGAATTAGACGAGGAACACGATAAAGATGTTTGGAATCAGGGTATTATTTACATGAAAGAGATGGTCCCGTTATTGCAGGATAGAACTTTGCAGAAATTGATATCGAAAAGTGACGATGTGGCAAAGAGGCGTATCTTAATCCATATCTTATTTTGTCTCGGACATGTCTCTTCTCTCTCATCCGACCACGCTTCTGCTCTCAAATACTACTCTGAATGTGAGAAAACATCTGCGACCGGTGACAAAAATGCAGATAAACTTCGCAAAAAGGCGCATACTAACGTTCGACTAATCGAACCAAAGGTACCAAAGGTGAAGCCGGCGTGTGTATCGTGCGGATTTGAACCACAAGGATTGAAAGAAATATGGGCTTTATTGGTATGTTCCAACTGTCAAGCTGTTGCAGCTTGCAACAGGGAATGTTTGAAGAAGCATCTTTCTGAAGCGCACGCGAAGTAGCAGGGGATTGCTGTACTGTATAGTTATGAGTGATATACTATGTATGCTAAGATTGATATTGTGAAACCAAGTCACGGGACATAATTTTATCTTTTTGTTAATAGTCATAGAACATTTCGCTATGATTTCACACACAAAAGTATTAAAAGTTTTTAGTTTTTCTTTTTTTATTATTAAATGCTCGGGGGTTTCTTTTGGTAGATAAAGGCTCGAACTGTTGACGTTAATACTTGCAGTATTTTTACGCAAAAGTGTAATATTATTTCGAATTCGAAAAAAAAAAATACAAGCATATTTACTGTACGTTGAATATCCTCGTTTTCTGCAAGTATGTTACACGTGTTTGAAAATCCTCAATTTTTCACAAACATCTGTTCGATCTAATCAACATTTATGAGAAAATCTTTATTCGCCTAGATATAGAGAGGTACACAGGTTAACCGTTCCGGATTGTTTAGGGACTGGTCGTATAATTCCGACACTTTTCCCCGAGCCATTCCAAATATAGACTTTGTGTTAGCTATGATTCGATTATGATTCGATATGCAAAGTAACGATGAATTACCATAAACGTGTCGGAAAAATATCTTTGTATTATTCGACAAATTTTTGTATGCTAGATGGTGTTGGTGATACAAACATCAGGGAACCCCGATGCGGGTAGTGTCTAATTATGAAAGTTTGATAATCAATCTTTCTGATGGTAGGTAATGCTAATTGTACGTCATTTCTTCACATGTAATCATTAGTTATGTGGCTTGCTAGATGTAAACGCCCACAAAGAGACCTCGCTCTTTGTGCTGTTTCCCACGACCTGTAGATCCGATTTGCGCTTGCACTAATTTTGTTAACGTTGTTGGGGACGGGGCGTTTTTTAACAAAGAAAACCAAATCAGCAAATATAGTTTTTTTATCACCGTTTCTGATAAACCTTGAGTTAATTGCTAGTTCCCGAGCTAAATTCGCGTTGATGGGAATTTATCGTCAAATTGTGATTGGATTATCAGATGAAGCTCATGTATCTGTAACGTACTACATTAGGAATGCTGGGGATGCGGGGAGATGGGGGGATGTTGAAAAGAAAGTGATGTTGGCCGAGTGCAACCAAAGCAGTTTGCCTTTTCTTAATATCATACATCTTTCTATCATGCATACGACTTATACCAGTTACACCACAGATTTATCTCGTCAAAAGCCTGAAACCATTCTTTTGTTAAATCACGCAATGATGTGCTAACTAAATATGGTATTCTATCAGAAACGTTTGGAGTTTAAAGTATATATAATAAATATTATTATTATGTAATTTTTTTCTCAACACAACGTGTCTTGGCAGCGTATGAATGCAAAATGCCTAAAAATCAGCCATTGATGAAAGCGATTCGATCTTTATGAAGAATTGCACCATTGTGTAGTTTTCACATATTTTGTTTTACATGACACAACATTTTTTGCTCAACAATGTTGTTTTAAGACTTTTTGTTGTATTCGAAAATTCCAAGTACAGGACCTATCGTAAACAACCCAAAAAAAGAAGAGGCTATTTGGTTGCCAGACAATAGGAAAATAGCTACGTTAAATTTTTTTATAAAGTAAAACGCTAATACAAGTTTAAGATACACGTATCAACAAAATATGATAAAGTTATTCGGAAAAGATTAAGAAATGTAACATAAAAAATCTGACAATAGTGAGCGCTTGTGCTATGCATTTAGTTGACTGTCTCTTATAGAAACTTCCGCAAGTGTATTGATACAATTTTAATTATTGAGTTTCTCACATATTAAATATAAAAGTAAATTATATCACAAATTATAGAGAAAAATGTTTAATCTCAAGTTGCCATTACATAATGTTGATAAATAAAGGAAATTATACACATTGTATCAACAGTCGCTCTGTCTATAAAACTAGAGTCAATTGCATTAATACATGCGGCTCACAACAATTACCGCGTAATTTACAAAGTTCCTGTTAAGTGCCAGTGCTAGAAATGTTGTAATGAGTTTATTTGCAATATGTCCTCAACTTTAAGCAGAAAAACTGTAGTAACATCAAACAGAACTTACGGTAACTAACACAGGCAATAAACACGCTCTGTCGATGCTTAAACCATCCCTTTTTGACCAAGAATGTTGTTTATTTAATAGACGGTTTACAATGTCCAATTAACTTGATTTGCTCAAAATATAACAACCAACTCTCCAAAACTATATAGTAAATTATCAATATTGTGAGAGCATTAAGCCTTGGTAAACAAGATAGTTTTATGCTCAATATTTGTATAAATCGTGTGAGGGTCTACGTTGAATTTGATGGAATTAGTTATTATGCCCTGGAACGGTTTATTGGATGGTGGCTAGTTTAGTAAAAAGTTGTATGTTGGGCAATAGAAACGACTCGTAATGTAATATTGTATTCAACAAACAAGTCCGAATCTTGCGGATAAACGGTATACATTCTGTATCAGTATAATTGTATCCTTTCGAAAGTCAAAAAGGACAGTCGCGTAGGTTATAGTTACGCCCTTCTAATTTAAACGCTACAAGAAAAGTGTCATCATCTAACAGCCGTTGTCCAAACAATATTAAACGTTTGCTTAATTCTCAATTTGTATATACGTAAAAGTGGTTAAAAAATTCTGATCGTGGATTTTTATCTTGACAAGTGCCGGTCTCACTTAAAAGTAAAGACAAGGATTCGAAGCTTGAGCTTCCGAGGAACAAGTGAAAAAAAAAGTTGGTGCGAGTTGACATGTGAGTTGTTGAGTAGCGTTCATTTTTTCCTATCACACTTAAACAATTGGAAAAATTCGATTTAAGCATAATTTTCAAAAATTCATCTCTCCACAGTCTTCTATGCAATCCTTGCGAAATTTTTCCCTTATACTAACCGTTAGAGATTACGCATGCTGTGATTCGGAGATGCTAATGCCATAAAAAATATCACGTGGCTAAGATTTTGCGACGATCATTCAACCTATGGCAACGATTATCCCACGATCTAAATGCATGGAGATAGGAATTTATAAAACTTATATTCATAATGTTATAATGCCTATGCACTATCCGAGAATTAAATGTCGAGCGTTTGAAACTTTTGCTGGAGACATCGGACTGCGTTGAAATTTTGGGTTTGTCATATGACATTTTCCTAATTTCTATGAGGAATTAGAAATTACCATTCTTTCTAATTGCGACTATTTTCCAATTGGTTTAGGGTATCGTCAACGAACGTACATAACTCGACAACTACCAGGTCAATTCAGGCCAGCTTTTTTTCAGTTGTTTACTAAAACCTCGGGCTTGCAACCATAGTTTTTGTTTTTAAATATATTGGGCAGTTGTTGAGATAATTGTTCACGATCAGAACTTTTCAACCAACCCACGTATATATTTATAAATATTACGAATAGTATAGAAAATCCGATAAAGAAGATATCCTTTGCCTCAGATATATTCGACATTGTAAGTCGCCGACAAGTGTACTACGAAACATGGATATAATAGTCAATATAATCATTTGTCTAGCAATAGTGAAATCATTTGTCTAGAAAAAAAAATTATTCTCTAAAACGGATAATTAGTAGCTATATGCGATATCAGAATAGTAATGGATAGACATTTGAACAATATAATAAAGTTGGCTAAGTCATCACTAAGCATCGACACGCAGCCGCCTCGCGAAGAAAACCAGTGACAGTATGAAGTATTTAATGATCCGAAACATACTAGACAAATCTCCAAAGATTACTTAAAAGAGAACGTTCCTGAATATGCATACAGAAAAACCTTTTTGAGTGGCACGCTCTCTAAATGCACACCATCCTTAAATGCACGATTTGGAGCTCGGGACTTAGTGATAAACGCTGTATTCTGATTTCTTTTTTCAGTCCATGTAAACTGTAATCCCTAAATGCATGCTCGTGATATCTATGTTTCTATTGACAAATTATATCATTAATATTCGCCAAGTTCGAATTATCGTTGTTGTTAATTATCTAATTAATCTTGTTGCACGTGCAGTTTGCTAGTACTCGTTGTTAATGGTGGTTGCTGTTTGTGGTTTGTTATAGTTTTGTTCATGGTTTCAATTAGTCCGTATTAATAAATGCATCTTAGAAGTGATTTGAAACAACGGATAGTCGTTACTATAATAAAAAGGTAAATTTGGGCGACATGTGATGCTGAAGAATAGATAACAGTACTGGGATTACAACTATTAGCGCCAGTAGTGCAAAGCTTGGAGCATGTACGCTTATTTTTGTTACAACAAGATGACGCAGGTGAACACATAAGATTTGTTGGTGGGGAAAAAGTAGTCAAATGAAACAAGCAAATCGTAAATAATTAATTAAATAATAAATTAATATATTTTTATTAATTTCGTCGTGTTACTATTTTCTTAATGTATTGTCCCAATGGGAATGCACACTTAGAGAGGTCTGATATGTGCAACTTTGATGTTGACTCCCGTTTATAATTTAATATGTGATAGAATCTCCACGAATACTTTATCCCCAGTTTCAAGTGCATATAATTCACAGTCGCCTCTACCCAAACCATCAAACAAGTTATCATATTAGTATGAATATACTGTCATAATGATGAGGGGATAGTATAAAGGACATAGATGCAACTTAGCTTGCGTTTCAGCATCGACTGCATGAAGTACCTAATAATGTAGTATTAACATTATTCAATAATCAGGTCACGAACGTAAATTTTCTTGGCAAGAAATCTAATAAGCTTGTCATAATATCGTTATCAAAAAATGAAACTCTCTATGATTATACTTAATACGTGTCAGAGGAGTTTCCGGAGAAAGAAAGATCCGATTAGTAAACAGTGTTGTTCCTAGCATCAAAAATAATAGCGAGCGAAAAGTTCGGATTGTAAGAAGCTCACAAGATATGATTTACGTGGTGACACAAATTACATTCAACAAATACACTAATTAGTAATACAGAACAAAAAAGCCTTTGACCAATAAAACGCCCCCACTTTTACCCTCTAGGGGAAAAAAGGAAGGAAAGAAAAGAACTAACGAACAGCGATTAACACAACGTCAACTAATATCGCTGACCAACTTTACCCTCTATTTTTATACTCTCTAATTTACTTTCAATAGAGCCAGAATAGTAGAGTTATTTCTCTGAGTGCGGTTTTTTACTACGATATTCAACCCATTTCCGCCTGTATGCTAAAGTTGTACTACATGGGATGCGTGTAACAAGTTGGATAAATTCTTTCCCATAATCCCCTGGTAAGAGATTGATTAATTCCGTTAAAAATAGTAACCTGTTGTCCATAATAATAATCTAACCAAATTAAAATTGCTCCGAAGAAGTTAATTGATAAATTTTTCTTTAAACTTCGCTTTCTTCTTCATTTTCTCGGCATTACGACTAATCTGTTACTTGTACGCCAAATTTGAAACTGGAAACTAAAGAAAAGTCCCCCAATTAATTAATTAAACTCGCATTCGTATATCGAGCCGGAAAAGAAATAAAAGCAGCATGAGGTTGCCAAAAGTTTTTCAATCAACAAGATTCCTCGACAAGACAAATCGTAGCTGGGCTACTCCACCATACAAATTAAATAACTTAACTCCACACACCCTCGATTGTAATATCATTTCCAAACTATCAAAAAACAAACAATCCTTGTACAATAATTCATCCAACTAAAATGCAATTCTCTCAAATCACTGCTCTTTTCGTTCTCTGCGCTTTGCTCGGTCTTTCCTTTGCCGCACCAATCGACTGCTCTGCCCACGGTATTGAACGACGCCAAACTGAACAACAACTTCAATCGGACACTGCACCTGTCACTAATAATGACGGCACGCTCTCATTGTACAACCCGGCTGACAAAGGGACAGTAACTTCAGTATAATTTGATAAGAGAATTCATGTTCTGCACTGAATATGATTGGTCCACTTACAGTAATTATTCTGGTTGGACATAATATTATTTATAGAGGAAGTCATTTTGTGTCGAGCTTGAATATACAGACGAAATGTTCGTTAAATAAATAAATAAATAAATGTTCAATTCTTGTACTGAAATGTCTACATTAAGTGACTAAATTGTGTGTGTGTTTTTCGTTCAATGTTTTGGTAAATTAGTCAGCATGGATGTGAGAGACAGAGGGAGAAGAGAGCAAAAAGAGAATAAGTGGGAGAAAAATGCAAAATCTAAGAATTATTCTGTTCGTAACATCGCGAAAAGTTACAAGCCTATAAGCCTTTTTGTGATATACATAAAAAATCGGGTTTACGCGATATTTAGTGAGTATCGGCAGCATTTATTCTCGACTAATTGCTTGACTGTCCGATAAATCAAATTGGAAAAAGAAAGCTATTCAATTGCTTTCATCAAATGATATCTTAAAGCTTTACATCGAGTGAATGATAAATTATCGTTACTGCTTAATATTAAGAGTAAAACCGTACGGATTTATTGTACAAAGCATTCTGTAAATCAAATAATTTTGTCAGAGCGTTGCCGGGAGTAGAAGGAATTTAATCGTTATTTAATATCAGAAGCTATATCATTTATCGTTGCCTTCCACAGTACACTAGAAATCTTAAAGTAATGTCTGGAATTTTATTTGACAAAAGGCGCAGTTTTCCAATATTAATTAATATAACGTAGACTCTGTTACATACGATGGTGTCATATTTTGTAAAAAATATCCGTAATCTACGAGAGCAGCTAAACCTTACCGAGGGGTCATAATATAATTACACTGATGTTGTGAGTGAGACGTGTGAGTGATATGAGTGTCCAAAATTGTTTGTTGAATAGCGACATCATAATAATAAACATTGTGGCCATTATATTTTTTTTCTGGCATTGCTTAAGTATTAGTATGACTTCCACCAGGGGATGGGTGCCTGAATCTGAGCAAGTACAAGGATAAAAACCAACGCTGGGGTTTTGATATACCCAATTAAAGACCCCCAAAAGAATTCTCAGCATGAGTTGGCTTTTCCTGGAGTGTGAACGCTAGCTAAAGCGGACATTTTCCCCAGCATCACCATCAAAAATTCCCGGACGCGTGATTATTTCGATATGTAAGATTTAAGTTTAATTAAAATTTTGCTTCTATAATTCCCACTGCAGTCGTGTGAACGTGAAATTTTCATGGTGACGCTGGGAAGTTAAGTTCAAGGGGACGATTTGATCAGGTGATTATCGATTAGAGAAGTATTTTTCCCAGCATCGCCATCAAAAATTTACGGACACGTGATTATTTATATATATAAGATTTGAGTTTAACATAAATTTAGTATACATTAAATTTTGCTTCTATAATTTCACCCACTGCACCGTAAATTTTTTGATGATTTATTTCGCATTTCTCATGACCCTATTATTGTCTCCGAAACCTCTTTAGATGCAACCATTAGTTTGATTAAACACACCATTTAGCCATGCAAGCATGTGAATATCAATACCTGAATCTTATTATTAATAATACTATTAATCGTGTAGATTCCCTCGGTACTAACCTCGAAACCCTTTTTAATATTATAAAAACAGACACGATTATGCTCTTTCCCTACTCTTAAGAGGATCCATTTAATAATAAATGTCTCGGATCGTTGATCGCTATTCTTGTTCACTTCCCCCAACCTGCTTCTCATGTTATCTTCAACCGATTTATTGCAATCCTCCCTTCAATTAACGAACGTCTCTTGCGCCAATCGATCATACGTTTTGGCGGCGTTTGATACCTTATTAAAAGTCCTCCGCAGACTCCACGACGTTGATTATACACAATTTCCTCGCATTCCGTGCTCACACTGTTCACGTTTGCTATACCCTAATCAGATCAAAGGATCACTCGCCAAACAAATTCCGTCTTCCCATTTGGCCTCATATTCCCCCAATTACGCATCCACGCTCTATAGTACAAAAGTAGCTATATGTCCACTATCCCCTTCCCCGTGTCCTAGGTTGACACGAATTTCTCCTTTTACCCTGATGGCAAACGAAAATATTTGTCACCTGTATTCTACACTCGAGCCTTGGCAGATCATCAAATGTACCCACTTACTCAGAATACCGATCAATTAAAGGTCAATTTGGATATTCAAAAGATCTAGGAACACTATCACTGTATTCCAGTATGCTGGGTGCGTTTCTCCAAAACGTCGACCTGTCTTCCCCAGAAAATCTTTGGTACCATCCTTCTCTAAGAGATGCCTGCGAATGGCTACAGGAAAACAATCCATACTTACGATCATACCATTCTCCTCCCGACTATTACAAAATAAAATATATGAACTATCAAAAATTCTTGACAGTGTAAAAATCTTACGAAGGTGGCAGATGTCGAGTTCGATTCGATGTAACACGTAGAATGAAGGCCCAAGAACTACTCAAGAATATTATAGGCTCAATCCAAATTAATACAATGAGAAG
This sequence comes from Paraglomus occultum, assembly GCA_910592205.1. Lineage (NCBI taxonomy): Eukaryota > Fungi > Glomeromycota > Glomeromycetes > Paraglomerales > Paraglomeraceae > Paraglomus > Paraglomus occultum. The sequence goes on along the minus strand of CAJVPJ010000214.1, from coordinate 1,053 downwards.
ACGTGGATCATCTGTTCCGGAAATTTTTTAAAATGCTCTTCGAAGAAAGCAGACAGGGCGAGAAATATTTATGAATGATATTCATCCAACGAATTATAAAACGTTTTCGGCAACGCCTATTAAAGCTAAGATAATATCAAAAAATAATGTTACTTGTCTTGAAAGTGCATATTGCAACCACATTTCCATAATTTCTTCCACCATTGAATATACTGGCCGACGCTCTTTTTTCAGTCGTGCACGGTGCTCATTATCTTGTAGTTGTAGCCATTTATTTCATTGTATACTCAATAGCAAATGATATTGGGCAACGCAAAAAAAAAGATCAGACGAGAACATTGGATTCGAAATCAAGGTTATGATGTGACCGTTTACGATCGTATCGCAAATAAAGAAAAGAAAGTCGATATGGAACTTGGACATTCTATATTGGATATCGTCCATATTAAGGATCCTGGTGTAATTCTTTTAGTTGCTGAGGACGATGGTTATTATCCTTCATTGAGACGAGCCCTGGATCATAATTGGAAGATTGAGGTCTGGTTCTGGTCATCAGGTATGAAGTATTGCTTTGCGTAAATTATACAATTTCTCTAATACTAAGCTAATGTGTCATTATATTAATATAGGGATATCCGGCGACCTGAAGACAAAATCCTTTGTTTACCACCTGGATAACTTTTATCGACATTTTTCATATGCGTATGGACAGGACCCTGTAGGAAAAAATTATATTATTGAAATAACTGATGTTACAAAATGGAATGATGATGAAGTAATGGAACGTTTTGATTCATTAGAGTTATTTGGATGGTGGTTCAGGAAAGAAAGACCGATTATATACTTGTATTTCGATAACAAAAAAAATTCGAGAAAGGCAAAGAATTGGGTGGAATCAAATCATCCGGATGTAAGGGTTTGGGAAATAGAGAAAGAACAAGTTGGTCAGAATAATATAGATTTTATCCAAACCAAACTTCGATTTTATAGGATCTTTATTGACAACTACAGAAAACTGCTAAAGCTGTTTTTAGACAGCTAGTACATGAGAAA
>CAJVPJ010000213.1:0-34547 GCA_910592205.1 Paraglomus occultum | reverse complement strand
TAGAGTATTCCGCATTGATGAACGTACGAGAAATGACCTCATTACGCCATGGATGCACACGCATAACGGATTGGTTAAATCCAGTGATAAATAAATTGATAAAAGTGACACTCAAACAGATCAGTGATGCCCAATCGCATAATTTCCATCAGGTAAATTATTTCACGTGTAATAATGTAATTGGTGTTAAGCATTGATTATTTATTGATTGTATTGTTTACTCAAATAGCTGACTCTGGAATATCCAAGGATATTAACTCCTGATAATGTTTGGATAGTTGGAATTACTCAAGAACCGTCCACTCGGAGATATTATTTGGTTTTCTATTATGATGTACGTGAAATACTGGACAAGATTATGCAACCTTACCATCGCAGCGGATACGGAGATATTAAATACATGCAGTATAGCGACTTTTACGAAACCAAAGAGATCGGATCTGGTGGCTACGGAACAGTTTATTCTGCCAAATATAAAAAGTATAAAGTAGAGGGTATGCAAGAAACTGTCATACTCAAGCGGTTTAAGAATTTTGATGAAATGTCGGAATTATTTGTTTCAGAGGTAAGCAATAATTGATAGAGTGGTATTAAATTTGACCGCTGTACTTATTATTATTAATGCTTAGTAGTTCAGAAATCATGCAACTTGCAGACACCGGCATTCATTCCTTGATATTTATGGAGTGACACAAGACCCAGAAACACACGAGTACATGATTGTTATGCAATATGCTAACAATGGTAATCTTTTGTCTTATTTGGATCAAAATATTAACAAATTGACGTGGAAGATGAAATTACAACATTTGAGGGATATTGCATTGTATCTGTACTGTATTCATGGTGCAGGGTTAGTTCATTGTGATCTACATGGTGGAAACATTGTTATGCATGTCAATATGGATGACAATATAAATACGCGTAAGGTAGAATCATTTATATGCGATCTTGGACTCTCACGATCGGTGAATTCACACGAGTCCAATTCAACCATTCAAGGCGTTTTACCCTTTATTGCACCGGAAGTCTTCCATACCTGCAAATTTACTAAGAAATCAGATGTGTATTCATTTGGTATTATCATGTATTTGATTGCTACTGGCGAGCCACCGTTTAGAAATAGGCAGTTTAACAGAGACTTGGTATGCGATATTCTGGGCGGACTACGACCATCGATGCCTGATTCTGCACCAGAGGAATACAAGAAACTTGCCGAGCGGTGTTGTGATGCTGATCCTGATAAGCGTTGTGATGTAGTGACACTTCGGTTTGATATTGACGAGATGATTGAAGAAATTGATGAGAATAAGCCTAATGACAACGCGTGGCATACTGTTTATCATACTGATGTGAAACCCTTATCACGTTTCGAAAAGGAGAGTAAATACTCTAGTAAACTCTTACCTACTGGAAATTTACCTAAACCAAGTAATAGTTATGAGACGTCAATTGAGTTATAGAAGAGGACAATACGTTGTAAATAGTAAGCCATTTACAAATATCTAGTATTATTAGCGTTTTTTAACATCGGATTATAGTTGATATATTTATTCGGTTCTTGGGCGTTATTAATTTAATTAAATTGGAAATTTATGTTATATGAAGTCAAAAGCAATAAATATTACGCACAATAAAATAAGCTTGTCAAAACGTTTTTATCTTTGGGATAGTCGTAAACGCTGTAACATTGTTACTACAGATATGTCATACAATATTTTTAAACGCAAAGTTTGTGAGAAATAAATTTTCACAAGTTTTTTATTGGACGTTGGTAAAAATTTTCTTTAGTTAAACATCGAATTCCGAAACAATAATGTAAGTTATGTACTTTTAAACTAAACCATTGGTATGACTAGTGTTTTACTTGACTGAACTTTGGCAATAACAATAAACAATAGAGCCGGTTAATCAATGACTTGATAATGATTAGGAAAGTAATATTTCTTGCCGCAAAAGAATAAGTCGATATTTGGAAAGTGTCGCAAATACATGCCAAAAAATACCGGAAAACACAGTCAAACTGATCTTTGAATATTTGTCTTCAATTTGTTTGAATTAGCTTTCCTGCTATACACAGATACCATCTTTAAAGCCGGTAACTTGAAGAAAGCAGTTTGTAAGAATGGGCAAAAGTGAGAATAAAATTTAGAGTAATATTGAATACGAAAATGTGAAAGAGTTGTGAGTGTATTGAAGCGGTAATTTAAATTGACACCTGTATTGATAGTCTCAGTCCGTTTGCAGTAGTGGACAGTTTGGCGTCGGTGTTGTCAAAGTGTGGTCCTCGCCAGTAGTCTGTCTATCGTGCTATGCATCTTTCAAACTCTGATTGTTTCGGGTTTTAACTCGCACCAATCTCAACATTTCAACAACAAACAGTTATATAACAAAAAACATGTTCAGTAAAACTGTCTTCTATTACACAATGCAAATAGAGATACGGATACACGTTTTATTATTATTTTTGTTTGGGTAGAAAGTTTTCGCCAAGAATTTTGTCCAACTAAGATCACATGACCAGAAACATACGTTCTGGTCACTTTGCATGTATGTGATCTCTTGGCGAGTAAATTTTCTGCAGACAATTTATCGGTCATCCGCAAGCACAAGTCCCCTCCAAGGAACGTTCCGCTGAATCACGCTATTTTGTGTGATATCATGTAAAATTCGGTGATTTGGTTCACTACAGCCAGAGTTTCGTATTAACAAGGTTCATTTCGACTGTACTTCATACTTAACATTAATCCTCACAATAAATAACCTCATGGCGATAGTTATTGTTAGATTATTGTATTACAAGAATTAATGACGAGATTACTAATAATAAACGAGTGAAGACACACGTGCATAGAGACATTATTGGGAATTACGTCTAGTCAAATTCTGTCATACCAGTCATCGCATGTTATTTATCCACAACTTGCACATTGACGATTCCCATCCGAATCTTTTGATCCTATTAACCATGAATATAAAGACAATCTGGACAAGTTTATTGCAGTATGTAACAGAAGGGGGTTGAGATTTGTTGATCTGAACCATTTGTGCTTATCCATTATGTTACTAGGTACGAAACGTTCAAAATGGTAAAAGTCAAAGAGTGAGTGTTGCCGCAGTAATGCCGTCCTTTTTTTTTTTTTTTTGCTTTCAAATTCAAAGAGATTGATCGTCTTTGCTTTGTTTATGTGTCTAGCCTAAGACTTGGAGGTCTATACCGCTCATTCCAACTGGCAATCTTTGTGTATATCTTATATTCAATAGTTATTAGCGAAGGGTATTTACACAAGGTACACTTGGGGCATTACGGTGTGTCACGTTCTACAATATAGTGCTGATTTTTTGACCCGTTCCCGTTCTAGGAACCACCAGTTAACGGCGCGGTCAGAATCTCACTTCAAGCACCACAGGCATTGTCAACCCCGCAATATTGCAACAACCCTCTTCCATGTGTATTCTGGGGAGCAAACGAAAGTAAGTAGAGGCGTTGCATGTTAGACGAGGGAAACACGTGTGCACATGCAACTGACAACGGTTAAATAATTGCACAAATTCTATACGAATCTGCGTTCATCTAATCGTTCTCCTCATAATCCATGTTTCAGTTCAATATCCGTCGGATAATGCAGGCGTAGCCTTTCTAACAACCCGAGCCATAGTTCGCCGGTACATCCCCGCAACTGGCTGTAATTTCCTAACGCCATCCACACCGACCGACAGCTGCGTTTTTAACGAAAAAACGACACCGTTCGAAATCATTGCCAACCAATCGTACATTGGCGACATTGAAGACTACACACTGATGATAGAACACTCCATCCGGGGCAAAGCGACAACGATCGCTGTTCGCAACGGCCTGATGGACGGCAAACTCATGGCGGCCGACGGCAAGACAGTAGTCAAGTCATGGACGAACGCGACGCGAATGGACGAAAACCCATACGCGGACGGAGACATTATCAAAGTATCCGATCTACTAACTGCCGCCGGAGCGGATTTAGAGGCACCGTCGACCGCACCGGGTGCCAACAGAACGGCCGGCGAAACGTACAGATCTTCGGGAATCGTCATTGTGATTGTGATTGAATACAGTAACGTGCAATTCAAAGGGGATAAATTCGCGTACGCGTATCTTCCTCGAGTCATAGATGGAAACGAGTACAAGGCGGTCGAGAGTCTGTATCAGTCGGACGGGTCGTACATACTAAAAGAGAGACATGGCATTCGATTGGTGTTCCAGCAGCATGGGGAAATTGGACAAATCAGCTTGATTTCATTGCTCACAAACATCGTTGCCGCTTTCGCTCTTTTCAAAGTGGCGACTATCATAGTGGAGATTCTGATGCTGAACATCGTACCGGAGAAACATATCTATGAAAAGGCAAAGTTTGAAGTGGCAGCGCCTGGCTTTGACAATACGTATTCGAAGGGATCTGTTATTGAGATGGAAACTTAGTGTAAATGAAAGAAAGAATTAATAGTGACGGGATTGCTGTTATATTATAGTTATCACTCTGGAACTATGGTTAATATTACACGTGTTAATTTCTTCACGTAACCATACTTTTCGAATGACTGATTGAAAACGGAGATGACGAAAATGGAACACTTTGCCGGTTCGGTTATGCCCATCACATTGCAATGGGTCCTTACTCTCAATATATTATCAATATATTATCTAATACCACTGAAAATAAACTTTTTTATCAAATTATCGACGTTCCCATACTTGTGCTGATCAAATAATCTTATGAACTATATATGTTATATTAAGATGACCCTTCCCAGCGCCCGTTTCCCACGACACGCAAACTTGCTGTCCATTACGACGAAAAGGCATTGTGATAATATCAAGCTACACTTTTTCGTCCCACACTTTTGGCTTGCCTCTAGTCAGATTTTGAAGTTGACTATGTGAACAACATTCCGATATTGCAACTTGCATTTTATACATACAAGGGCGCCATTTAGGAATTCTTTCGATATTCAGGTATTTTAGTTGGACGTATCATGAGTAGATCAAACAAGAAAATTCATCGGCTAACTCGCGTATTAATAAACATAGAATGTCTCTAATCAGCAAAATCTATGAAGAACGCAGCGAAATGCGAGAAGTAGTGTGAATTGCAGAACTTTGTGAACCATCGAATCTTTGAACGCGCGTATTAGACATGTCTGATTGAGGGCACCATTTAACAAATAATGTGCGAGGGCCGTGCATATGCGCAGTTACAGTGTGTACGATGTGGCACCCCGTCCTTGAATAGTATTTTCCAACTAGAATGTAGTGCAGTAACCAACTTTTGATCGTAGAATCGTGGCACGCTTAAAGAGTTGAATGGTGAGTAAAAAAAGTTCATTTTTGATACAGGCGTTGAGAAACTGGGATACGGTCTAACATTTTAATTGACATGTTGTAGTTGTCGTAACGCATAATGCTCTCGAACGATATTGATAACGACTCTGCGCGGGACGGACACGTTTCTAGCCACACCACCATGATTTTGAACAGTGGAATAGTTATTGTTGAAACCGATGACGGAAATCTCTGGCATTATGGAAATGGCCCGCATTAGTAGAAAGACACGAGCCAATGATCAGTCTACTTGCAAGCTAATTATGAACTCTCAGAAACAGTGCATAACATGATTCCGGCTTTCGGATAATTCCTTCGGCGTGGTGAATATCGTCATAGTATCTATGGCATTGGCGACATAAATAGTACGAGTGTTGCGGATAAAGACAAAAGCAAGATTATTGTAAGCACCAGATTCGAACCAGAAATAAATTCATTTGCAAGAAAAATTGATATAGTATAAAAGATGAATGCACATCAGGAAATGACGTTTCATTCAGCAAGTACATTTTGGTATGAACTACGGATGTGATTCTAGGATTATCAATTTTGTTATCAATTCCACATGCCAATAGCATTCACATCCTGCAAGTGCCAAGAAAACCGGTTATACGACTTTTTATCGAGGAGATGCGTTCTGATAATACAACCGTCGTCAACTGGAGTGTCAAAAAAAAGGAGCCTCCAGAACTCTGTCATCTCAGTTTTGGAACTCCAAAATACAATAGCGTTGTTATAATCAAATCATAAATCTTGCTGACACTAAATTTCTATTGACACATTGTAATATTTGTAAGACACGTTGCTGGCGGTACGCGTTCTTCGTCTCTATCCGTCCGTCATGTGCTGTGCAAGGCAAATAACATAGCCGTGTGTCCAAGGCCGATTAACCACAGTTTACAAGTTTGTTACGAAAATATTGATTACACAATTAACCTCTAAAAGTTTATTTAATATAAAAGCGAGAATAGGTATGTTTCGACTTTAAAATATGTACACAACTGTGAAAAAAAAAAAAAAAAAACAACTCGATTTTGGATAGAAGAGCCTTGCAAGTTACCGCATTATAAAATAAGTATTATTATTGTATACCGTCCAAAAAGCACCCCAACCCACCGATTGCGATGCCAACTGCTACCATTGTCCAGTCCATCTTCTAGAACAGTATATTATTTACATATACCAGTGTTGGCCAAACCTTTCCATGCATTCCCATTCCATGCTAACATTTCATCGTAAGCGTACGTCAACGTCAACCGTTTTCGTCTTTAAAGATGGGGTAATAAAATGCACCAAGTCCATATTCTGATTCGGTATTAAAGTAAAGTCAAAGTTCAACAGCAAAGAAGCCAAAATCAATCTCATTTCAGTCCAAGCAAAATGTTGTCCGATGCAAATGCGCGATCCCGCACCAAAGCCGTAGAAACAGTTACGAGGCACCTTGTCTGGATCGAGCCATCGTTCCAAGACCCATTCCTCGGCATCAGGACCCCAATACTCTTTAGAGTTTTGAACATGACCAAAGAATGCGTCAACGGACGTGTTTTTGGGAATGAAATAACCGCCAATCATGGTATCAGATTTGGTCAGCCTGATGAGACCGCTGAGGGCGACGGGAAATTTGCGCATGGTTTCGTTGAGGGCGGCATTAAGATGTTTGAGATTTTTTAGACTATCGTGATTGGGAATGAACAAGTTTGACGGATCGGCCTTGTCGCGGACGCCCGGAAACGCTTCGTCCAATTCTGCGACTAGTGATTGTAGCGACTTTGGATTGTGAACAAGGTATGCCAGAGCCATGCTAGCCGTGAACGAACTCGTGTCACTTCCGGCAATTACAAATTCCATGACTTGATCGTACATTTCGAATTCGGTCAAGCCTTTTCCGGTATCTTCGTCTCTAGCGTCAATGACGATTTGAAGAATGTCATTGCGTCGTACTCCTTTTTCGTTTTGAGCAATTCGTTCTCGAATTAAATTGGTGATAAACTGTATCAAGAAGAAAAAGAAGGGAGGGAATAAGAATGTGTGTTTCATACGTGTGTGTGTGCGTGTGAGTGTGTGTGTATGTATATGTGTGTATGTATGTGTGTACCGCGCGCGATAAATCAAGACGAATACAAACAAACAAACAAGCAAACAACCTTTCCCTTTCCCTCTCTCCACCTCTTTGTGTTTTTTTCGTACTTACTTTTTCCGTGTAAGCGTCTTGCGGTAAGAAAGATCTTAGCAAAGGAAACGCTCCACGAATTACACGCATTCTAAGCTCTTCAAAGATCTTCTTTGGTAACGGATGATCACCCTTTTCCACTATATTGAACGATCCTCCGAAAGCGGTTTCGCCAATCACGTCGATTGCGGTTGCTTGTATCCATTGATAGATGTTTATCCGTGCCGGTTTCTCAGAGCCGTTGGTGATAACAGTGTCGCGTATCTTTTGCACGAGAACTTGAATGCAAGAACGCATGAGAGGTTCGAGTGAAGAGATGTATTTGCTAGTGAATGCCGGTGATAATAATCGTCTCCGGACTTTGTGGAAGATCTTGTCATCTGCGGTAAAGAGCGTTTGGAACGCCGGGTCGACTCTAATTCCGGAAATCGTAGGGCTTTTTGGAAGATCCTATCGAAAAAAGAAATTCGAAAAGGGTTTAGTTATATATGTATATATTTTTTTTCGGGATTATCTGGGATGTGATGGGAAATCACCCATACTCACATCTGATACGAGTATCTGCCTGACAGCGTCCCTGTCAGCAAACAAAACCATATTTGGAGCTATGCGTACAACCGGACCGTATTGTTTAACCAGGGAAGCAAACCACGCAAACATCCTCCCTTCCGGTCGTCGCACGATAAGTGGAAGTTTGCTAATCGCACATAATCTGGGTCCAGGGATGACGCTGAGTGGGCTAATGAAATAATTACACACTATATCGTAGACTGTTTTTGCAATCAAGGCGCTAGCCAGGAGGAGCAGCAATTGTCCGTATGAGAATTCATAGTCTGATAAGGCTTCATGATACCGATGCTTTACAGAAGCGAGGAATTGGGTTAATGCCGCGTTCATGTTTGTTGATTGTCTAGAATCGGTAAAGTGATAATCGGGGGGAACGGGCTTGTGTGTGTCTCTTTATACTAGTAGCGAACTGTAGTACCGAATATGCGGAGTTTGCATACCCGACCCACGAGTGTAACGTTATACGGCAAGCTTAAAAAAAAATCCCGGAGGCTTAGTATGTACAAACGATGAGCTATTTAAACAACACAAAAACAATAACAGAGAGTTTCATAGAAAACTCTGTTCTTCATTGTCGGAACAAAAAATTTGCTATATATATCGGTGTTTGCTTCATAATTGCTCAAAGAAATCTTTTCCCACCGAAATATTTGTGGCACATTATGTGTGACAAAAAACTATGCGGATGTCGCTAAAAATAATAACCGTTTCCGGGATGTCGCTAAAAATAATAACCGTTTCCAGGTCTTTGGAGTTAAACGAGTTATGTAATTGTTTGGTCAATTGACAGCAGTCTAGCCCGAAATTGAATTGCCGTTTACCCTTTGCCGCTTATACAAATAAAAAACAATTGATGATGCAAAATAAAAAACAATTGATGATGCAAAAGAAAAATCTGTGTACAAGTTTCGCGTCTTGCTCTAGCAGAAAAGGAAACGACGAGTGATCATGTATTTTGCCAAGAACTCGGCACAAACGACGACTTTTCTACTCGGCATTGAAACGTGGAGTTGAGCGTAGCAAACCAAACGTAGATATCGTTTTACATCTTCCCTGTTGCGTTTTATTAGACATCAACCAGATGAATTTTTTCGGAATGGCAAAACTTTTTCCTTTTGTCGACAGGAAAATCTGACGATTTTAAAAAAAGAAAAACATCTTGTGCCACCGTCCATTCGATTTGCACCACCACAGCAGTCACAGCAGTCACTTTCCTGTGTAGTTTGTGGTGAGGCGCAACCGGCTTTGAGACCGCGCGCGCGGAAATTCCGTCAGATCATATCGGGACTACCATGGAGTATGAATATCAAGGCTATCGAATTCGGGAAAAGGAGGCTTTAAGACGGAAGAACGCTTTGGTAGGCGATTCTGTCTGCTGCAACGTGAAAAACAAAGTCATGGCTGTCAGTTCATGTAGTCAATGCTTTCAATTCCGATGGATAATTTGTATTTGCATACTTGCGGTATACAGACTTTTTGAGTAATGATATGAGGAACATATGATGTACATCAATGATAAACACGACTTCGTGTTGATACATTTGTCAACAGATAGCAAAGCATTAACAAAACAAGTCAAATTAATTAAAGTAGCAATTATCACAATACTTTACTCATTTCCAAGTTGGCGGCGGAGGAAACTTATTGAATAGAGAATTAGTAATGTGAAACGAGAATATGTTTGTTTTGATTTAGATCTGGAGTCTGGATATTATTCAATCGGAACAACTATTCAACCTACCACTAACTTGATAGCGATAATGTTGGGCGATTGAACGTTTGTAAACTATTATTATAATAATTAGCCGAGTAGCCGAGTAGCCGAGTATTTTGACTAATTAAATACGATCGGCAATGGTGCGTCACTGAGTTAAAAAAAGACATTCAATAATATTTCCAAAGCAAAGAATAGAACGCAATTGTCCTGTCCTGTCCTGAGTCTCCGGTCAAGTGCTCTTTACAACAACAGAGAAAGTCTGTATAACGATAAAAAGAAACGCTTGGCGGTCTTTTTTTGGTTTGTGCATGGGCCAGTGAACAATCTGCAATGCAATGGAAAGTCGTACAATACAAACTAAGCCATTTGTAGCCATCATTTTGCATTGAATAAAGCTGCCGTAAAAGGTAAGGGAATCAGCAGTCTGGTTTTGTGAGTTATGTCATTTGTCGCAATCCTGCATATTACATAAATCGATAACATTCGAACAACACATCGTGCTGTGCTGTTATCATCATTTACAACGCTATTAATTAATCAAACTACTAAACCAATCATGCACGAGAAAGCTGTATCGGAATAACAGCAGCATGCCGCCGTCAAACGGTTTTGGCTTTGCAATGTTACAACAGAAACGTGGAAGTGCGAGTACAACGACCAATCGGATTATCATTTGTAGTTTGAATTTACCCGGATGGTTATCCGAATAATAAGGCCAGTGTCAGAATGACGACAAAATGATCAGCGTTGCATAAATGCTTCACTACAATGTACGTAGATTACTCTGGTCTCGTATACAACTGAATGACTATTCTATTCGATCGATTACAGTACATTATATGTTCAGATGTCGTGTATCGGCCGAGCGATTGAAATCTTTTTCTATTGGGCTTTTCCTCGGCCGTAAGATAATCTTTATGTGCACATAATGATTTTGATATAACGTCAAACATACACAAATAAGCAAGTTGTTATACACTGTATTAGATCGATCGGGGGGAAAAGTCTATGATCTGTATAACCGACATTGGAGTTTTATTATCATATTTTGTGATAAACTACCAACTCTTTGTAATACCCTGCCCTGCTTATAACTCTCTACCACAGCGTACGTTATGACAAAAGACGACGCACATAAGTTTCAGCATTTTCCAACGTTGTTGTCGGACATTCGGAGTTGTCAATGGTAAGAATAGTAGATTAATTGAAAGATCAAACCGGTATTTCTTCATTGAACTATCATTCATAATAATAATATTGGTCCATTGCTCAGGGGTTGAGAAAAGACAAATGTTTGTCAAACACACAATAGAAGTATTAAAAACCCACATAACGTTTATAAATAATTTTATCTAACTTGCATTAATAATTGGTTTAATTTATCCTCGTTCTTAGTAATTTTATTATTATCTTTGCGAGCATGCTTTCTGTGGACACGATGAGCTAAACATTGAGAATTTGCATTGGCCCACTACGCATACGACTCGCTATGAAAATTACATGTCTAGACAATATTCCAGACTCTACGTATTCTTCTGAGATTCAGGAAACTTATTTTATATTTTTCTTAATTAAGCGATTAAAGTATTTACACTTTGCTAGGCATTGAGCATAATCCAGTTGCAACGAACGGAATACAAATATTCATGAATTATAACATTGTCGTAGGTATATTCCTAAACGATATCAGAGTTAGCTTTTGGTTTCAATAAATTATCCAACGATAATAATTGTGAATGGGTTAATAGTCGAACAATATACCCGCAACAGTTATTCTCAATGTGAGTTATAACCCAGACAAAACAGTTACCCATACTCAAAGATTGACAATATGTCGTGGTTAAGTTACTTTCGTTGATGTAACAAACTCTAGCAAATAATGAATTGTTTTTTTTATCCAATAATATGTATGTGCATTAGACAAGAGATAATAATAAACATTAACTCTCTTTCACCTAACATTATTGCGTGTTGGGTACTAAATGGTCGCTATGAAATAATTACTACCTGCGAGCCGACTGAAAGACTCATCCGTTTTGATACAGGTAATAAGATTAACGCAACCTGTTTGAACATCATTTTCTGCAGCGAACGTGATGTAAAAAGTATATTTTTTGCATTACAACATTGCATTATTATTCTTTCGTTTGGCTCAAAAACGGATCGCCAGCAACAAGCTAACAAGTTGTACGACAAAAGGCTAGCGACGCCGAGATTACGTTATTTACAACGTAATTTTATTTTCGGTCGGCAATTAAATGTTTATTTCAGAAAAGTGTTAGAAATTATGTTGCGAACACAAAGTTAGGAGCCATGCATCATTCAGCTCTGGTGCTGAAATTGTTCAATGAAGCTTCATACAGAGCTCGAATGTAAATGCGCATTTTTATTCACTATCGTAAATGTTAAAATGTACTTTATATATTTTCTTACAATTCCAAATAGTTCTACTCTCGGCAAACAGTAAACGTGCTCATATTTTTTAACCCTAACAATATGTATTTAATTTACTTAATTAGACCCACCGATAATAACGTGGCGCAAATTAAAAGTTTATTCAAAGAATGGTTGGGTCACTAAAACATAAGAAATGAATGGACAATGTTAATATCGAAATTGACCTCATTAATAACCATTATGTCTTCATACCTGCAGCTGAATCCAAATCATAATCAGAGCTATTCTTTGGTTTAGGCAAATCTCCAGTAGGTAAAAGCGTACTAGAATATTTACTCTCCTTTTCGAGACGCGATAATGGTTTTACATCAGTATAATAGATAGTATTCCACTCGTCGCCAGAAGCGCGCAGCTCCAATAGTTCATTGTCCATATCCTCCCAAAGTGCCAATGCATCAGGACGCTTATCAGGATTAGCATCACAACACCGTTCGGCAAGTTTCTTATATTTCTCTGGTGCGGAATCAGGCATCAATGGTCGTAGTCCACCCATGATATCGCATACTAAATCTCTATCAAACTGCCTGTCTCTGAATGGTAATTCACCAGTGGCCATCAAATACATAATGATGCCAAATGAATATATGTCTGATTTCCGAGTGAATTTGTAGGTATGGAAGACTTCCGGTGCAATAAATGGCAAAACGCCCCGAATGGTTGAATTTGACTCGCGTAAATTCACCGATCGTGAGAGCCCAAGATCGCATATCAATGAATCTATCCCAATATCATGCATATTGTCACGCAAAACAATGTTTCCGCCATGAAGATCACAGTGAACTATTCCTACCATATGAATAGTATTCAGATAATATGTAATGTCCTTCAAATGGCGTAATTTATCCAACCACGTCAACTTGTTAATATTTTGAGGCAAATAAGACAAAAGACTACCATTGTTAGCATATTGCATAACAATCATGTACTCTTTTGTCTCTGGGTCTTGTGTGACTCCATAAAGGTGAAGGAATAAATCATATCGTGCACACTTGGCATGATTTCTGAACTATTAAATAAACAAATTGAGTCAGCTTAAATATTAATTTAAGTAACAGTACCAATTATTTGCTTACCTCGGAAATGAATAATTCCGGCATTTTATCAAAACCTTTAAACCGTTTGAGTACAACAGTTCCTTGCCATATTTCTTCTCCTTCGTATTTGGCAGTATAAACTGTTGCGTAACCACCAAATCCGATCTCTTTGAGTTCATAAAAGTCACTATACTGCATGTATTTAACACGTTCGTTGTTTCGTATAAATGCGTCCAGTATTGCATATACGTCGTAATAGAAAACTAAATAATATTCCCGAGTAGATGGCTCCTGAGTGATTCCAATTATCCAAATATTATCGGGGGTTAATATCGTCGGGTATTCCTTAGTTAACTATTTTGAGTAAAAGAATATAACACTGGTCAATCAAAAGTACGATATAGATACGCACATTGTTTACACGTATAATTTACCTGATGAAAATCAAGCGACTGATTGTTTTGTTTGTCAACTATTTTTTTGAGTGTTACACGAGTCAATTCATTCCATTCTGCGATATGCGTGCATCCATGGCGTAATGATGGCGTCATCTCTTGTACATTTGTTAACAGGGAATATTCAACCCATTGTATATACGCATCATGAACGAACATTGTATTACTCCACGACTCTATGATAAATGAATCTAAAGACTTGTTGCCAGTCGTCCAATCCGGAGGGGTTGGTGCTTTACAATAGTAACAGAATGCGTTTATCTTGGGGTTTAACAGCTTTGTACACGCCAGACATAATCCATGTCCATAATATTCTTTTAGGAGATAATACTTTTGTTCATATTCATCGTATGTAAATCCGATGGTAACCCAAACATCCGTGTTAAGAATATCTGGATGTTTATCGCATAACTAATGATACATAATAATAAGTCAATAATTATTTAAACTATTCAATAAACATGACGCATAAGTAAATAGTTTACCTCGGCATATAAATCATGTGTCTCGTCTGTTATTTCAAGTGGAATCAAGTGAACATATGAAGAAGTAGGTAGACCATGCAAGTCTCCATATTCTTCATCAACACAATCGTATGGAATCCATTCCAAGTAGGCATGATTTGGCGAGTTCGTTTGTAATTGAGATTTCTTAATAAGCTCATCAAGTTGTCTATTGTCGCTAGTCCAGCCATCGGATAATTGCTTATGTCCACATATGCACCACACGGGACTGCATCGGAGTATTCTACATGCGGAACAGAATCCATATCGAGAATAACAATGGTAAAACGGTCTCTTAGCAACCATGTAATAACGATCATCATGCTTGGTAAATCCAATGATCCATGTGTTGCGACATTCAAGCCAGGTTTTGTACCGTCTGAAGTTATTATCATCGTTATTGTACTTGCATGTCGGAAGTGAGTATATTCTCGCAAATTCACTCACAAGTGTTGATGTACATTCTTCGTTACTTCCAAGTAGTACCAGTATTATCGGCGTTTTATTAGCGTGGATAGCATAGTGAACGGTGTCTATTGGACTTGACATTATGTCGGTAATATCCGAACAGGAAATCCATTCAAGTTTATGTCGGCCTTCTAAAGAGGATTGAACCAAGCCGTTAAGTACTGCATTACAATTATATAACGCCATGGTTTACAATAGAAAACCGTTTTTTTTTTTCAAACAAAACGTCTTCATATTTATCGCGTCGTACAAGCTTTCGAAGAGATCCAATTTGTTGTGTTACATCGTACAGCTTGCACAAAAAAGAGCAGCGTTGTTTGTCTGCTTCTTTTCAGCATGTCATCATGATGTGATTTACAAATTAGTTTTTTTGTGAAAGCAACATAGTTCTAATAAAAAATTACACATGTGTGTGTTCACAACTATTACTCAAATCATAACATTATGTAGACGCTCGTTGACATGATAACTACTTTATAGTCACAAGGTTATTGTAACCGATTATGGCTCTGTAATTAATGGCTTTCCGAAACTTTGGTTTTGGCTGTTGGGATAAAAGTGTTGATTTCTCACAACTCATAAATGCTGCAATGATTTCTGACAGATCCTATACAATAGTGTTATACAGATTGTCATCGCACCCTTACTCTAGTATTTGATATATATTGCTTTTATAACAAATTATATAAGAAAGAAAGAATTTTTATGCTAATACGCGCGTAAGATAAGCGAGAGGACAAAAGAACACCAACATTGATTAGGAATTAGTCATATTACTTTGATTTAAAAAAGACACGCCTCTGTATACGTGGTTAGCACCCTAGCAAACAAAAATGTTCAAATTGGAACAATCGAGCTTCACGAGCATCGTCGACGAGATATTACTCCAATATAGCAGCATAAACAAAACACGCGCATTTAACGTTAAAGCAATTTATTATTGTTGTTATTATGTTTAAACATCAACGTAACCAAAACGCAAGTCTTCCATTTTTTAAGCCCCAGATAACGTGTTTGGCTACGAGTCGTAATGCTTCTTTACATTTATTGGACCGTTTTAATTATGGCCTTCATCAATGCTTTATAACTGAAAGCATGAATGACGGAGAAATAACTGCCAGTCGACGTCTTAAAAAGAAAACGCGTACTAATAAGCAAACGTTTTATTATTGAGATCACAATACGCCACTCTCAATATGTTAGATATTGGTCACAAAACGTCAGAAATTACTTGGCGACGAATGGTATAATACCGCGTGTTTATGGTCTTACGAGATTATCTCTTGTTGTTTGTACAAAACGGAAAAGGAAAATAAAAAAGCTTGTGCATTGTGCAATATAAGATTTAGAAAATTAAACTTTGAAAAGAAGGGTGCCTGAATTTTTTCTAAAGAGTGATTGTACAATTGTGGTTATTAAACTTGGATTTAATTTTTTGTCGACATATTTGTTATTACTTTTCTGTAATCTTGTCGTTGTATTATTGATATATTTGAACAATACGCAGATAATAACAGAGAAATTTACGCCGTCTTGCATATTTTTCAGTTTATGAATTTTTTATTGAGTTGGTCATCTTTTTGTTGGGTAACATTTGTTAATACTGCATTAGTAGCAGTTTGCATGTTTTAGTTTTTGCATTTACAAAGCACTTGCTAAAATAATGTCGGATGAGGAGAGGTACGTAGTTATAGCGTTGGAGTGTTGTATTTAGTAAAGAATAAGGTTGACCAATTAATTACTACATCTATGACACCTGAACGTCTGCAACCAAAAATAGAAGACAATATTTTACTTTCAAGGATATCGAATGCACATAACAAAACAAGTGAATGCGCCGCTTAGCAAGCAACTCAAAATATAAACATAACGCATCGAAATGTTCACAATGGAAATTCTTCTACATAATGATTTGAACAGTGTTTGTAAAAGGCATAGTTTCTACGCATAATAGTAAGCACAACATTATACAATATAATATACTGTAGCAGATTTACGCGCTCGATCAGTAACAATGTTCGCTTAATATATTGCATGTGTGTTCTATCAGGATAAATAATACCACGTAATCAATTACTTTTACACTAGTTGGCAGTGTTTCAATTTCAGGTTACGTTCCATACTATCCAACTTTTTTTCTGAACATTAACAAACCCCTCAGTAAAGACGGACTCCTTCCTAAAATAGAGTCAAATTAAAATATTGAATACATATCAAATTTAGTCAATTAATAAATATAAATACATTGGCAACAACTTTTATTTTCAGACAAAACGTTAACCGCACATAGCATGGTAAAATATATTCAGCCGCCTCGTAGTTGTTAAATTTAATGTCCCCGCTATTCTGTATTTCTTCAGTTGATGTTTTTATTGTTGTCTATATTCATTATACAATAAACTGTAATCAACAATATGTATCTGATACTTAATATGCTGGGCAAGGGATCTCTTCCTATAACACGTCTCCTAGAAGCTTACACGGAAGTGAAAGCGTATGTTGTTTTTTATTAATCCTAATTTCTGCATTCGATTTCGTGTGTGATCCCGTGCTTTGAGGTCTTTCAATTTTTTGACTTTGGCGTAACTGTAAGCTTAGCTACCCTCATCTGAGGTATTGGTCTTATTAAGTGGCGCTACGTCGTACGACGTGATGGTTTACTATGGAAATTAATTTTTCAATTCGAAAATAATTACTTATTATAATAAGGACGCTCGTACAAACTTGCATATCGAATACGTCTTCGACTTGTGATCACAAATCCTGTGTTCATGTAAATGTTCGATGCATATGAGTCGTCTATATTATTTCGCAATAATTATTAAGTATTGTCTATTTATCAGTATGATTGTAGAGATATACGAAAGCGCTTTTTTCTTGTATCTTCCGTCATTTCTTTGTCACCCTTTTCTTCGGGACCTTTTTGGGTGTATCCTGGGTTGGCATGAATCAAAGGTTCATACAATGGTGTCTTGACTCTGTCGTCGTCATCATTAGAATCCTTCAATTTCTTCGATTAATCCTTTAACTGATTTACGAGAGATTGCAATTCGGTTTTATTATCATCAGATAAATCAGTAACTTCATTGACAACGTCAATTCTTGGCGGCGATGCGAGATTGACAGAATATTTCGTTTTCGTCGTTGATTTACTCTGTTAAGATAATGATTAAGATAAAACTTTGCATCCACGCCTTTTTATTCCAGTAATACCAAACTGATAAACTGGATTTTTCGATAATTTTGATTGGGCGAGGATTTTCAAACTTGTGGATAAAGAGAGGCGGAAAGTTTTCCTCACCCGTTGCGTTACATGTCAAAAAAACTGTGACACGTTTTTTAAACCTTTTCGTGCCAGATACAAGTCGAGTTGATAAGGTTTGCGTGGGCTTTATTCGCCAAATAGTGCGGTTTCATCAGCATTAAAAATGTGCACAATTCATAAGCAGAAGTCACTTCTCTTCGTTTTTGGCGGTAATTCTCTAAACTTTCCAATGGTGCGCTGTTTTCCTCTCCTATACGGCAAATTTTTCAGTTTTTGAATTTTTCCAGCCATCCGTTTGAGCCATTAAAATTGTGAACACCGAGACGTGTAGCAAACTCACGGGCCTTCTCAAGTATAATGTGTCCAGACACTGACTGATTGTTGTTTACTGCATTCTCAACCATATTATCCTAGAGTTGGAAATTTGGGTAATTTATGTCGTTTAATTTTTGCGTCGGCGGAAGTTGCATCCAATGACAACCATTTGCCTTTTTCGTTGACAATTAAAGTTACCGTAGCAGGGCTAATTGAAATTTTCTCTGCAAGTTTTTGATTTTGATATAAGCGCGTATTGAACATTTCACAGAGTTTTTTTTGTAGTCCCGTCAAAGTCTTTCTCGTAATTGATCGGGATTTTTTACTACCAGATATTGAATTAAATATATTTTTGCGTTTATTCTTAATAGAAGGACCAGTAGTGATATTCATGGTTTTTGAAGCAAGGATTAAGATTGTTGGTTATTCTTTAAATAAAATTTATTTAATTTAAAGAGGTAAATCTTTAACCAATCAAGGTATTTCAACTTGTTGAGATTCATTTGTTAGGAGCGTGAGAGAATACACTTTATCTTACAGTTTTATCGAGGTTTTATAATAAATTTATATTATAGAGGCATTTTTAATATTAAAAATTTGGGGCGGAAAAATTCTTTATCTTAAAGTGATTTATCTTCAAGTGGCTTTATTTTATCGAGTTATTATGTATTAGTACTAACAAGGTTATTATTACACATTAACGTTAATCTGAAGATCAGAAAGAAAGAAAAAAGATACAACAGTTTGGGTTTAAGGGGCAATGCGAGGCGCAACTCATGACTACACTACTCGCAAGCAATATAGCTTGTTGCCAAGGACAGCTGGTGAGAACGCGAGTCGCAACACATTACCACACCACTCGCAAACGATGTGACTTGTCTTCACTAACCTATGTCCTCTTTCAGGTGAGTTTCACTTTTATCCTTTTTTCAAACCACTAAAAACATGCGTGTACTTTCCTGCCAATTAGCCAGGAGTTTTTTCGCCTTCTGTCTTACCGATTCCTTTATGAATACATTTCCTTGGATAGCATGTAAATGTTACCGAAAAATATGTTCGGATCAGGACCATATTTGCTCACATAAGCTTCAACGATGTTATTATGAGTCCAATTTTTAAGATCGTTCACATACTCTTATCGTAACTCCCCCCTCGGAATTATGCATCTATTATAAGAGATGAACAGATGTGCCGCAGTATTTTATTCTGTTGACAAGCTTCAAAATAGAAAAAATTTTAATTATAATTTCTCTCTTGATGAAAATGATAAAAATAAAGTATAATACAAAAGGTTGAGATAAATTTGTGACACAGATTTGTGTTACTATTTTTTGACAGTACACTGTAATAAATAACGATCAAACACATTGATTGCAATCGCTGTCATAATGATAGTTTTCAAGATTAATCCCTGTTTACCATTTTTTTTTTCTTCAATCCTTTCTGCTTTTCAAAAAAAAAAATCTCGCTTTCGAAATGTTGTTCGCTTCAAGAAAAAAAACCAACCAAGTATAACCAATAGTAAAAAAATCACGCTAGTCTGCTTCGCCGATATATTATCAAAATTAGTTCCGATCCATTATTAATTTTTCCCACATGTAGATCTAAATATGTTATCAACAAACAATTAATAAACACACCATCAACTATTTGCAATATGAACTGTACCATATTATGAAAATATCTGAAATAAGCATTAAGGTGATAAAACATTTTCCCATGACGCCGCCACTTATATCTCGACCACTTTATGATTGAACGTCATATACAGTAACGTAAATAAAGCTATTCGTCACATTCGCTACACGTTACGACTTTATAACGTAAGAAACCTAAAATCATACACCACTTTCTTTGCAAATCAATGAAACTATTCCTTCAAAATTCACAACCGATTGACATAAACTCAACTAATATTATAAACATAAAACTAAAACTATAAGTCGCTCTCACTCCAAAATTAGCCAAACTCAACCAATACATTACAGAAAACCTTTCCACATGAAAATCAACAAAACGCTACGACATCTTACTCTTATCGCACTCACATCTATAACATACGTAAAAGTTCTATTGGGGAAGAGTTAAATGTATATGAGAACAAATCATGCATCGAACTACACAACTTTGAATTTATATCAACCACCCAATCCATGTACTACCTCCTTTACTATTACCACCTCTACAGACTCATCTTTTTTATCCATCCGCTCCATCATCTGCTTCAGAAAAGAGATTCCTTCTGTACTAGTACAACTCACTAAACGGAATAACGAACACAAACAGTCAGCCAAAGCTCAAGACAGTCGAAATGAAAAGAGCCAAGAGACAGCTTTATCTGCTACTTCCTATATTGCTGTGCTGATCATTGAACAATTTATTGTTTAAGTCATAATAATAATTCCCATTTTCTATCATTATTACATTTACAGGTGCTAATTAAGATTTCTTTATTGTTTGCTAATTATACATAATAATAAAATAACGTTCTTACATTGCTATAATAATAATAATGCTATTCTAATATGGCTCCTTTTTTATAGCATAAACCTCTGCTAATTCTTGAACACGCTTTTTTAGTTTGGAGCTATCATTATATACAAAAAAATAAACCTTGTTTTGTGCTTTAACATACCCTTGCTCAGCTGCTTTTTGATATAATTCAATAGCTTTCTGTTCATCTTGTTTTACACCAATTCCCTTTTCATAGCACCAACCAAGGTTATATTGTCCATATGCATTCTTTTTTTCAGCTGCTCTTTGGAATAATTCAATAGCCTTTTGAATATCTCTTTCTACTCCAATTCCATTTTTGTAACATAAACCAAGACTAACATATGCATAATCATTTTCTTGCTCCACTGCTTTTTGAACATTTTTATCTACACCCATTCCATTTTCAAAACACCAACCAAGGTTATCCTTTGCAAAAGAATTTCCTTGCATAGCTGCCTTTTGATATAATTCAACAGCTTTTTGATAATCTGTTTCTATATTAATGCCTGTTCTGTACAGCCAACCAAGATTATTTTGTGCATTAGCATATCCTTGTTCAGCAGCTTTTTGATACCATTCAACTGCCTTTTGTTCATTTTTTTTTACTCCAGTTCCATGTCTATAACACCAACCAAGATTACATTGTGCATTAGCATATCCTTGTTCAGCAGCTTTTTGATACCATTCAACAACTACCTTTTGTTCATCTCTTTCTACTCCAGTTCCCTGGCTATAACACACACCAAGATTGTATTGTGCTTGAGCATATCCTTGTTCAGCTGCTTTTTGGTACCATTCAACTGCCTTTTGCTCATCTTTTTCTACTCCAGTTCCATGTCTATAACACACACCAAGATTATTTTGTGCATTAGCATGTCCTTGTTCAGCAGCTTTTTGATACCATTCAACTGCCTTTTGCTCATCTTTTTCTACTCCAGTTCCATGGCTATAACACATCCCAAGATTGTGTTGTGCTTGAGCATATCCTTGTTTAGCTGCTTTTTGATACCATTCAACTGCCTTTTGCTCATCTTTTTCTACTCCAGTTCCCTGGCTATAACACACATAACACACCAAGATTGTATTGTGCACCAGCATATCCTTGTTCAGCAGCTTTTTCATGCCTCTTGAAGAGGATTTCATGTGTGATAGCATTCATGTTATGACTGTTTAACAGGTAGTTTAAGTTACTATTACGCAAATGTAGTTACTGTTGTTATTATTATTATGTTAATACTTGACCAGATCGCAATCTTAATATTAATATTAGTCTGACCGAATTCGAAATTGTCGCACAAGCGATCATCGTGGTACAGGCGGGGGGTACCAAATTAATAGCGACTGCAGTGTTATGATGTATTTTTGTCTATTTTTTTTGTTTGCAAAAAGTACAATTGGTTGGTTTTAGATTAATACAAAAGCATTAGCAAATACAATAATAATTTTTTTTTGTATTCACAAACTTTTCGGTGATTATTTCTTATGTGCCAGACATAATTCATTGTAAATTTTTACGAGATAATACTTCTGTCATTTGTACCATATGTAAACCCAATGGTCATTCCTTCACATTTGTGGTAAGAATGTCACATAACGATATAGAATAATAAGTCAATAATTATTTAAACTGGATTATACAATAAACATGACGCACATGCAAATGGTGTAATATAAATTGCTCGTCTCATCTGCTTATTTTCAATAGATAACTTAACGCCATATTTTTATTGTGAGAAACAATCAGGCTTTATTTTCTGTAATTGAGATCTTCATAAAAAATTTATCGAGTTGCTTGTCGTTGCTACTCCATTCATTGAATTATTTTTATGACGGCAATGCACCACACGGAACTACTTGGGAGAATTTCACATGCGGAGCAGAATTCATATCGAGAGTAACATCATAATTAGTAAGTGCGTTTATTTGGTAACCATGTAATAATTACCATCGATAAACCTCTTCATAAATCTGTGCGTTTTTGAGTATTTTAATTTTATGAGCTAATTAACGTCATTTTATACTGTGTGTTGGAAGCAAGCATATACTAGCAACACTCATAAGCGTTGTGTACAAATCACATCTTCCAAAGCAACGGTGACATTATTCTCTCAAATGCTAAACTCTAAAAAATAGCTAATAATATCGTTTATTAGACTTGACTTCATGTCACTAGTCTCTGAATAACATTTTATGACCATTTTTGCGATAAGGAGGTTGAATAAGGCTTCAATTGCTGCTAAAATTAATGTCACCTGTGGTACATTTTGACCCTTACATTCTCGCGATAATTAGTTTTAATACAATAATCTCGACCGTATCTGTTTACTCGTTTTATATAATATGTCAAGGATACATTAAGGCATTTGGAGCAAGCGTAAAGCATGTTCAATTATTAGATTAATTTCATTCATTTCAAATTGCAATTTTGCTGGGCTGCTTGGATTAGTAATAAGACTTACCTTCGCAATGAATAAGTAATGTCATTGTTTCTGACAACGACTTTGCGTACACCGTTGATTTTATACTTGCGGAGAACGTTTTTTAATTCGTCCAAAGTTTTGTGGGACGAGGAACTTCTCATCTTCTGCTCGAGATTTTCAACGAATGCTGCAAGTCTTTTAGCAGGACCAGCTTTCAAACCATAACTGCGAAATTTTTCTTTTGTTGTCTCAAGAAAGTCGAAACCGGAAATCTCTTCTTGTCGAATAATCTTGAAATGAGAATCCTTAAGATGTAAATATTCCTGTCTTCGTAAATAATCGATAGGTTCTTCCGTCTTATATTTCCTTATTACGTCCGCCACCGTGCGAGTTGACTCTTCCGCTATTGTAGAGGATTCAGAAATAGGTGAGGAAACGCTGGGTGAAGACATGGTGTTCTTTTATATGTAAAACCTGGTTCTATGTACTATGTTTACGTAGTTAAAATAATTTTCGTGGATCAGTGGCTTTTTACAGTACAGTAGGTACCATATCGTTTGTAAATTTTGTGAATACAAAAAGTTTTTATTTTTGTATTTACAATACACGTATGTGTTTAGCCCATTAACCATATTCATAACAAGCGTTGAAAGCAGAACGCAACATCGACTTGGCGTCCCCCCTAGAAGAGACTGGCCGTTAGTTTGTACATACCTCATCATAAACTTGAGATTTTTAAAAGTAAATAATCATTTATTTACCCTTTCATGTGTTTCAACTTGCCTGTTAATTGTAATGTGTCACAGGACTGCCGCGGGTAACTGTCAATCTTAAAAAAAAAAATCTCGACCAATTATAAATGTGCAAGAAAATCTTTTCTGCGGATCAAGATCATTCATTCACACGCGCGTCTCGTCTTGTCGTCTGTTTGCACGTTCGGTCATATTAATCTTTCAGTCCTACGGGATATAATATGTCATTCGAATTCAATGGTAAGTGACACAGTTAATAGAGTTAATCAATCGATTCCCGCTGATTCCATTCTGACAGATGCCGCTCCCGCCATCGGAGCCTACTTCGAAGAAACCAGCCCAGACCTATGGTCTTACTCTAATTTTCTCGAGAAGGTGGTGAAGCCCATCGGCCATACTTTGTACGACCGTGACCCTATTAGAGCCAACAGGGTTTGGAAGAAAAGGTTTATTACTGCTGTCAAGGACATTGCAAATAAAGAAGTTCCAGTTGCTCGACAACGCGCTGCAGCCAAAATATTAAAAGGTAAGCTTCATTTAATTAAATACACCAATTATCCCGTCACATGAAGTGGGCTGCATCCCCAGCGCCGTTTCGTCCCGTGCTGGTGGAATGGCGTTTCGTTCCCCAGCAGCCTCACTTCTTCACGCATAAAAGCTTACCACACCCTAGCAGCCGTTTCGTCCCGCTGCTGGGGCATGGCGTTTCGTTCCCCCGTGGTCTGCTTGTCTTGCGTGGGTCGGGTGAAGTTGACGGCAGATTCAGTCACTACGCTTAAATGATCTTTTCTTTCTATAGCTGATAGCGATAACGATAATGATCAGGTCACCTATTTTTGGAAGGAAACGTTCGAAAATAACAAGCTCCAAGAAAAACGCGTGAGTTCCTTAATTCATATTCTATTACATAGACTGATTAATGTCACCTATTTTTCTCATCTGATTATGGAAATTTTTATTACCAATCTAGGTTGCACTGAAACGCAAAGCAGATGGGACTGCCTTGGAACTAGCGTCTAATTCACTAGATTCTGAGAGAAAAAAAGTCTTACATCTTTACAACGTATGTCCTCCTTCAAAAAGGATACATTCTACTGAGCATCTATCTTTCCAAGCCTACGAATCTGACAGCAACGAGAAACATGAAGATTATGTGTAAGTTTTTGCATTGCATTTGACTTTTATGTAGGAGTTGAGAATGAGAACCCAAACTTTGTTAATGACTATCATCCTTTAGGACGATGGTAAAGATTTACAACAGACAGTGCTTGGTTATTCGGTTGCCATCACTCCACCTTCTCAAGTAGAATGTAATCGCTCATACGAACGACAACGTAGACCAGGTCAAGTATATGGTAAATTAATAAAGTATTGATTAATACATATTTTCAACTGACATAAGGTTTCTATAATAAGACAATGGGCTTAACATTAAGCCTTTTGACCCATTCGGATCAGACAAGGAAGATGATAGTGAGGACGTATCTGCAGAAATTGACTGTGAAGATGATAGTGAAGACAGTGAGGACGATTTAATTGACGAGCATATAATATACACTGAAACAACCTCTTTTGATGAATATGTAAAGGTTCAAAAAGGATCTGGTTGGACCTTGGAAGACGGTCGCCAGGTTATTGATGTAATCACACAAAATACTACTAAATTGGCGGAATCAATCTCTAAAGAAAGCAGGAGGAAGCGAAACCCAATTATAATGAGTATTATTCGGTTAGAATTTACATCGTTATTAACATAATATGCATAAAGCGATTTGGTAACGTGAAATATAGTTTAGGGTTCTCTTCAATCGTGGATTTGTCCTCAGAATATCAAGAAGGAATGTTTTCATGGTTTGGGGACGAGTGGAGTAGTTTAAAGAAAAAGGTATACGATACAGTCAATATGATCCCGAATTCTTTCGATGGAGAAATCAAAACAATCATTGATACTGTTGAAGAAGTAAGTGAACATTCATAGACTCTTTCGCATACTAAGTTATCCCCATTGCTTAAGCATTTTTTCATTCTTAGATGTGTGATTCGTATCGGTATGTTGATGCACGAGACTATTTGTTTAAGATACGATCTGAGAAGAACCCCCTGATGGTTCAACAAATCGCAACTACCTATTTTCACGTGTATGTACTTTATTTGATTATGTATTTTCCTTATGTCAGCCGGCAAAGCACTGACTGCTAAATTTTTGTTAGGATCGACAAATTCCTTGACAATCCACACATTTTCGTTGAGGAAACTGGAAAGCGAATGGATCTTAGTGAAATGGAATATGCAATAAATATGACAGCCCCGATCCTTAATGATGTCTTCAATGATGTCTTGAATATCTTGAAGTTTCGTTGGTAAGATTATTCCATATTGTCTATACCACAGTAGTATGAACAATGACTAATAAATAGGATATGTTTGTGATGCAGGGGAGAAACTTTATCTACTGCTAGTACTGAGAGAAGGCGAAAGATTGACCTAAGGATAGTTCACAGATACAAAGATATTGAACTAAGTCATTCCGAGTGTGCCAAGGCACCCACACCTGTCAAGGCAATCCGCGACCGCTCAAAATGTCTGAGAACTGCGAAAACCATACTGGATAAATTTCTTCTAGAAGATCTATCGGATGAGGCGGTAAAAGATTCAACCATCTTGGGTATACAGTTTGCTGGTCAGTGTTTCGTATTAATTGTTTGTATATTAAAAATGAATATATAATTGATATTTGATGGTCACATAAAGGCCTTGATGGTCAGATAATCGGCATTGATCTTCTAGACGATGGTGTCTACTTTGGCCTTGAGGGATCTCGTTTCAGCTTTCCAGCGCAACTGTCGAATATTAAGTGTCTCCGAAATGCACTTGAAGCACTATTCTTCTTCAAGGTAAGAGATCGACTCTTTATCGTTAGTATTAAATGGGCGTTTACATTTATAAATGATATTCATTTTTGGCTTAGGACAATATTGTTCGAAAAGTAAACCTCTTTCCGGATCCAAAAAAACACAACCATGCCTACAACAAGATATTTCACAACAGTCTGGATCTAAAGTCAAAGCAAAGCATTTTAAAACGAAGTTTATTAGGAAAACTTATTTCACCCCTAAGGGTCAACATCAAGCTTCTATTTGCAATTGATGTAATAACATCAAACGGGGATTATAGCGACCATGTCAGCTGAGATCATTTTGATGGTCAACCGAACCATAGAACCATAGAAAAACTGGGATTTCTGATACAAGTAGAATAAGGAGGACAATCACCAATGCTCAGGCGAGCTTTTTTACGCATTGTGATCTTGATGTCATAGTACAGTAATAAATTGGATGACCTGCGTTCATATGCACGAGATAAGAAACATAGATATTCAGTCCTATAAAAGTAGACTTCTCAGTGCTTTCGAAATTGACCATAATTTTTTTTTGTAAATTGCCAAATCATATCGATATGATCGCAGGGAACCTTTATCGTAGGCTTTTCTGTACGTACAGTTTGACTATGCTATGCTGTAGCGTACACACTAATCCTGGATATTTATTCGTGCTCTTATTTGTCGCTGGTCGTGCCGGTAACCAAATCGGGGTTTGTATGTAAATCATTAACGTTAACGCCACGAATAGGATATCGTAAATGCTAGTCGCTGGACAAGTTAGCAACTAAACTTTCTTCGATATAGGGATTAGCGGTTTACCAAACTATACCCGAATAATTCAGAGAATAGGGAACCGAAATAAACGTTTCAGAGTAAATAGATACCGATACGCGTTTATTAACAAGACATAAGGAATCGAATAATAGCACATACAGTATATGAATGAATACTTCAGAACACTAAACAGAATACTGACAGAACACACCGATGCTAGCTAAAATCTACGCTGCTTATATATATTTCGAACTAATTAATGATCTATTTTTAGTATCAAATTAGCTACTTCTATCGTAACTAATATAATTACTCCTTCGATTATTTATACTATGTACTGCTGCTCGAATGAGTTGCTGCTTGTGCAATAATGCTTCTGTCATTTGTACCATATGTAAACCCAATGGTCATTCCTTCACATTTGTGGTAAGAATGTCACATAACGATATAGAATAATAAGTCAATAATTATTTAAACTGGATTATACAATAAACATGACGCACATGCAAATGGTGTAATATAAATTGCTCGTCTCATCTGCTTATTTTCAATAGATAACTTAACGCCATATTTTTATTGTGAGAAACAATCAGGCTTTATTTTCTGTAATTGAGATCTTCATAAAAAATTTATCGAGTTGCTTGTCGTTGCTACTCCATTCATTGAATTATTTTTATGACGGCAATGCACCACACGGAACTACTTGGGAGAATTTCACATGCGGAGCAGAATTCATATCGAGAGTAACATCATAATTAGTAAGTGCGTTTATTTGGTAACCATGTAATAATTACCATCGATAAACCTCTTCATAAATCTGTGCGTTTTTGAGTATTTTAATTTTATGAGCTAATTAACGTCATTTTATACTGTGTGTTGGAAGCAAGCATATACTAGCAACACTCATAAGCGTTGTGTACAAATCACATCTTCCAAAGCAACGGTGACATTATTCTCTCAAATGCTAAACTCTAAAAAATAGCTAATAATATCGTTTATTAGACTTGACTTCATGTCACTAGTCTCTGAATAACATTTTATGACCATTTTTGCGATAAGGAGGTTGAATAAGGCTTCAATTGCTGCTAAAATTAATGTCACCTGTGGTACATTTTGACCCTTACATTCTCGCGATAATTAGTTTTAATACAATAATCTCGACCGTATCTGTTTACTCGTTTTATATAATATGTCAAGGATACATTAAGGCATTTGGAGCAAGCGTAAAGCATGTTCAATTATTAGATTAATTTCATTCATTTCAAATTGCAATTTTGCTGGGCTGCTTGGATTAGTAATAAGACTTACCTTCGCAATGAATAAGTAATGTCATTGTTTCTGACAACGACTTTGCGTACACCGTTGATTTTATACTTGCGGAGAACGTTTTTTAATTCGTCCAAAGTTTTGTGGGACGAGGAACTTCTCATCTTCTGCTCGAGATTTTCAACGAATGCTGCAAGTCTTTTAGCAGGACCAGCTTTCAAACCATAACTGCGAAATTTTTCTTTTGTTGTCTCAAGAAAGTCGAAACCGGAAATCTCTTCTTGTCGAATAATCTTGAAATGAGAATCCTTAAGATGTAAATATTCCTGTCTTCGTAAATAATCGATAGGTTCTTCCGTCTTATATTTCCTTATTACGTCCGCCACCGTGCGAGTTGACTCTTCCGCTATTGTAGAGGATTCAGAAATAGGTGAGGAAACGCTGGGTGAAGACATGGTGTTCTTTTATATGTAAAACTGGTTCTGATCAGTGCCTTTTTACAGTACAGTAGGTACCATATCGTTTGTAAATTTTGTGAATACAAAGTTTTTTATTTTTGTATTTACAATATACAGTAAGTACCAATGTTTTTTATATAAATTGTAAGCAAATTAATTGTACTTTTTGAAAAGAAAACAAAACTACGCCATTGTCATAACACTACAGTCTAATGAAGGTGCTATTGATTTACACGAAATTTTAAACTTTTTGGTACCCCTTGTATATTAACGATCGGCGTGAATGGTACCACAGAAAACGTATTTTACCATCTCTTGGAGTATCGCTATATTCTTCGTCATTATAGAGGGGTACCTCATTCTCCCATTCATAGAGATATATCTCCTTACTTATCAACCGCTCGCGTCTGGACATATCCTTGATCGAAGTTTTGATCTCGTGCAAAGTCTATTATCTCCGCATCGGACATCATTCTATCCGGTATAAACTTCTATCTTTCTCAGTTATCGTCATAAATTTATCTGGATCTTCACCGAGATCGATGGCCCATTCTCTGAGACGTTCCTCACGCTCCTCACAGGGTATATATCCTGGGAGGTAACGTATATTATCGGTTATAGAAAAGTTTAAATAAATGAAATTAATTAATTATTCGGTTGAAACATTATTGGTTAGATGCAGAGCGCTAAAAAAATTAGTGAACTAGCAAAGCGGATATGGGATTCTATTGTTGTCTTTATACTCTGGGGACTGGCGAAATTTGCAATAAATTATCGGCCCGAGGGGTGTAAGATTTGTTGGAAGTCTCTTACGCGTGTACCTGTAAAGAATGTGGTAAGTTGACATTCTCTGTGTTTTGTGCATGTAGAGATTATTCTGGCAGGTATCAGTTTAAAGATTATTATCAACGAAAAAGTTAGCAAAAATTGCCCAGAACATATCTGAGAGTAACACTACAGCAAAAGAGATGAATAATTATATTTCGAATTACTGTAAAATAGCAGTCGCTTTGCAGATAAAAATTCGTCCTAAAAAATTTTGCCCTCTTAGGTTGTTTGTTTTCTGGGGCGGATCAAAAGATGGATTAATAGTAATTTCGAGCTAAATAGAGAAGTTTTAGACCCACTCGTCCTAGTGTTCTAGAAATTTTCGGATTTCTACTTTTTCTTTTTTTTTTTTTTAATAATTCCCACTTTCAAGAAGATGTTTTTGTTTATTTGTTTTTTTTTCTCAGATTTTCCTAGGACACTATGACGGATTTACGAAAAGAATAGAATAACAAGGTAAATGAATCTCATGTAGCAAAATCCGTCCTAAGCAATCTTTTTTTTTCTAGGACGTATTTATTTGATATTAACGATACGTGCTACAGAAGTAATCTGCTTGCGGCGATGAAATATTTTTGAGGTGCACCCGTACATTTTAAATGTCAAGAATATTATTATTATCCAGTTATCTTAGGAAAGACGTAATTTTGCTGTAACCATTTTTAACAAATTTTTCACTGTCAAGCAAACGCTCGATTTTCATATGTTGAGCCTACCATAAAGTAAAACTAATCTCCCCAAGTTCTAATACAACGTGACATGTAGTCACCCTTTCCCCAGAATTTTTTTGCGACCTGCCAATTTGCATTCATTTTCCCCATCGAATTCAGACAACTGATAATATTGATGTAAACTTAAAAGTTGTATATATTCATACGTGTTATAAGATTTGTTTGATTTAAGAATTTTGCAATAGTTGCTCAAGTTTCTAAAAATGCTTGCAAGTCAGGAAAGAAAGATGACGTAAAAGCCGATGCTGATGCTGATGCTGATGATAATGGTCGAAAAAGGTATCAATTTTTGCACATGAATGTAGAATGTCTTTTTAATTCTTCTTCTGCTTTTTATTTATACCATCGAGTTGTTCTTGACGTAGAATTATAGTAGACTCTTTTTAACGCATTATTTTTCCAGACTTCTTTTTAAATTCCCAAAAATCCTCTGCAGACCATATCTCGCCATTCTTTAAAACTTGCGCTTGAATATCATCATTGATTCTTGTTGTTGCTCTTAAAGTTTAGAAAAACAACCATTTGTATTTCGCTTCCTGTTTGCTACTTGTAGTTGGCGTTTATGAAGACGAGGCATTTTATGGACGATTATTAAAAATTTATCAATTCATGTTAAATATTAAATTTTATTGGGCGGTTTTTTGGTTACACTGCATCGAAAAAAATTTGACATATTATTTGCGAGAATCTCGTTGAATTACAGATAATTAACCACGTGATTACAATGCTGAACTCTACTAGTTAGTTTCCTTTTATTCAAAAAATGGGTCACGGCCCACTCCACTTCCAGTCATAGTCATGGTTGACAACACTAACTGTAAGTTTGCTTTTCTCATTTATTTTCATTTACTTATTTTTTATTATTATCATTATCATTATTATTATTTTGAATGAAAAGATGTTCAGTAGCTTACAATGTCTTAAATACTTTTTGCTGCTTACAAGTCACTGCAGAAGAGATCCAGCGCTTATACAAGCGCTTCATGAAGCTTGACAAGGATCGCTCGGGATCAATTGATAGAGAAGAATTCTTGGCCATTCCACAGATAGCCAATAATCCTCTTGCGTCAAGAATGATTGCTATATTTGACGAGGATGGTGGTGGAGATGTGGACTTTAAAGAGTTTATTTCGGGGTTGAGCGCCTTCAGTGCGAAAGGCAAGAAAGATGAGAAATTATGGTGTAAGTAAAAAGCCGGGTTCGAACTAGGATATTTGTGAGACTTGGGCTGGAAATATAAACGAAATGGCAGGTCTCTTTGGAAGCATGTCGTAAGCGCTGTTACAGTTTGACTACGTTCAAGTACAATCTATTAACCGCTTATCAAACAACAGTCGCCTTCAAAGTCTACGATATGGATCGTGATGGGTACATTTCCAATGGCGAACTCTTTCTTGTTCTCAAGATGATGGTCGGTAATAACCTCAAGGATAATCAGCTTCAACAAATTGTCGACAAGACCATTATGGAAGCTGATAAAGACATGGATGGAAAGATTTCATTCGATGAATTCCGTGCTGTAGTGGAGTCAACAGACATAGCCAAGAACTTAACCTTGACCGAGTTCTAGATTATATACATTGGTGGATTCTGGATGTTGTAATATATTTTGTTTAATGCACACTCTCTCTTACTTTGAGACGAGGTACTGAGAGGATATAAATAGTTCTGTACGGGTCCAATAATGGCTTACTGATTATTGCTGCATCAATATATTTATTACCTTCAAAGGTTTAATTTTTGACGAGTCTTATGTTGAAAGCATTTTGTTGACTTTGCCTAATGAGAAGTAAGGTTAACTTGGTTTATCAGCCATAAATAGAATACGCGGTACTCACCAATCACGCTCTGAACCTTGTCGTCAGAGACTTTTGCTGACACGCGCTGAATGGCTTTCTCGGCACCCAGCATTATAGTTGCTTCTTTAGCTGCCTGGTTTTTGCTAATCTGTTAGATAGAATTATTGGTAAGTCATCAATCGAACCAGAGCAACGAAATGAAGGCTGTCATCTATCATCTTACCAGCGTGCCCAGTGTCACGATCGTCCGGTAAATTGCTTCAGGATCAGCCGTAGATTCCAGGATCTGAATAATACATGTCAGTTGATTAAATGGTAAGCATCAAACAACAATTAACGACAACACTTTTACATACCTCAATAATTGCTGCTATCATTTGGAGCATTGCGTCTTCATCAGGCCTTTCCAGATATGCTACGGAATAACTATATTACAACAATTAGCATGTCACGTTCAATATACTTGCGTGACATAGTCAACATTTGTTACTAACTTGAGTAAGACAGTGATCAGCGCAAGTCGTACACCCTTGCCTGAAATATAGTTCCACGTTGGAAATATCTTGTCCAATACCTGTGAAATTTAGAGTGAATCAATCGTATTCAGATAGTTCTCGAAAGACTGAATCATGTGCATCACGTACAGACGATCCCTTGTTTGTTAGTATTTCTCTTCCGATTTTTGTCTCAAACAGGTTGGCAATGGTTCTCAGACCCATTGTTAAATTAATTTCTTGTTCTTTGGTAGCAGAAACATTTTTTGAGAATGATTCAAAATCAACGGCGTCGTACACTAATTGGAGTATCGATTCGTCCGAACTAGTGACAGGGATTGGATCTCGTATAACATGAAGACGGAATAAATCGAGACCTGAGAAGCAGAGTAATATGTGTTATTACGCATGTTAGGAACGTATTGCCTGAATGTAAGTTAATTGATATGTAGTAAATATTGTCCCACCTGGAAATCGCTTCTCGTAAGGCCAAGAGGTCATTATCTTTTTTATAACTGATAATCCTTCTTGCCGTTCTTTTGCATTGTTTTGACTATTGGATGAATCTTGGAGATACGAGATTAACACTTCTAAAGATTTCGTTTCCTCGGCTGTTAGATTTAGACCTTGAGGTTGTAAATCCGCGCTAAACTGTTGTATCTTCTTGAGGATTGGCGGTAGATTGGCTTGTTCGTAAGTCATAAATTTTTTCTAAAAAGTATATAGTTTCATGTAAAAATTAAGTCACCTAAAAACAAACCAATTTTGATATAATACAACTCACGCAGGGAATAATTGGATCTGATGCTGCAGCCTTTTCCGAGGTGGTCGATCCCGTCCATGGATCAATTCCGGCAGCGATACGACCCTTTGTTTTAGCTAATCAATTTAGTGTCTACAAATTCGTCATTATCATTAATACATTCATGCTCACCGGAGCACTGCTGGTAGAACTGGTTGAAGTTTCGGCAGCAGTATATCTTGATGTGCCAGTATAAGGATCAACGTTTCCGGATCCCGCTCCTAATGACGCACCCGTCGTATTTTGTCGAATGAAATTCGCTACTTGATCCAAGTATGACTGAGGCAAGCTGTTAGCCCAAATAAATTGCTGAGCTGCTTGATATGGGTTTTCTTATGCATGGCAATAAAAAGAACAACGTCAATAGTTGTTGCTTTTTCTAAAGAAATACGAAGGGTTACTGACGTACCGGTAATATTGTAAGGAAGTTTTAACGGAGGTATTCCGTCGCCAATATCGACACTAAACACGTAATCGTATTCTTTGCCATTGTAGAGTTGCCTTCTCTGCTGACCGACTGCATCTACAACTTCACCAAT
>CAJVPJ010000212.1:0-34570 GCA_910592205.1 Paraglomus occultum | reverse complement strand
AGTAATTGCCGCTCATCTCTTTTACTCAGTTTGGTTGGCCTGCCAGACCGTTGTGTTGTCGTAATGACCCTTTCATCCATATATCGTTCAATTACACCTTGAACAGCTCCTTTTGAACGTTTGACTATAGCAGCTATTTCCTGATTTTCCCCCAAGTGTAGACCGACAATCATTCCACGTTCAAAATCAGACAATTCTCCAGCTCGTGGCATTTCAGACAATGTTTTCAATTATTTTAAAAGTTTTTAGATTCAGCGCTACAAAAGAAAAAAAATTTTAAGCAATTTGCATTGAAATTGAGGGAGCTATACTTGTTAAAAAAAATATCGATGCAAAGCACAATCAGGTGATCGACACCGAATTGGTTGAGAATTTTGTCAGGGTTTTATGATGCTCTAACTTCACAAGGGTGGCAGCTAAATTTTTTTGGTTACATAAAACTTAAACTACAGTCATTTCACTTCAAAATGAGATGAATTTTAATGGTAGTTACTAAAACATTATTTGTATACATGTGGTTTAAAAAAAATCGTTTTTTATATGTCTTAATAGCTAATTCTTACGTTATACATATAATTTCGGCATGCCATGCTCTGATATTTACACCATTAAAAAGAGCATTTCTTGGCGAGTCGAATGATGTAAATTATACTAAATTTTATTATGTGAATTTCTGAGTAAACTGGATTTGAAGTGATGTGGTTTTAAAGAAGATCGCCGCTTGTACTTATACTTTTGGGGCATGTCTAAAGCGGAGCAGATCCCTCGCAATTCCATTGATCAAATTTGTATGGCAGCCAATAAAACTGCAAATACAGGATCACGTTCTGCTCCGCTTTAGCCTTTCCTACTTTTGGCAGGGGGCTTGTACCTCCATATAAGAGCATTGCATGCTGATTGGCTAACAACATTTTATTACTATTACTATTATTATTTATTATTATAATTCAAACGGTTGTGTTTCGTTACATAAAATTATCCGCATCCCAAAAATAGTTTAGCGTAAATTACGTAAGATTGACAGTGGTTTAAAATCTGATCCTAATTCATCAAATTCCGGTTTTAAGTACGTTAAGGGTAACCAAATATGATGTATTAAAATTTCAACATGGATATTCAACATGGTTGTTTTAAAAAGCTGTATTACCTCCCCCAACCTCGCAAAATAACCTTTTGAAATGTCCGCTACAAAGCTTCCGAGACTCACAACAAAGATACGCTTAGCTGTCTTATTGGCACTAATATGTTTCGTTCTTGCACTGCAATTGAGCGGACTGGCTCACATTCGACAAAAGCTGGGTCTTTCGTACGAGCTCCCATCGTCACTTGGGTCGGCACACCCACCGGTCGAGCGTAGATTAGGTGACGACGTAATACTAAAGAACGTCTCTCACCTGCCTCGAATTCAATTTGATTTCAGTCAGATCGAAGAGTCACAGTTAGAGCGTGAGGTCCGTGAACAAAGACTGAAATCTGTCAAAGACGGTTTCATATACGCGTGGAATGGATATAAAAAATGCGCTTGGGGTCATGATGAGATAAAGCCTGTGACCTGTCAGCCCAATGATTCTTTTGCTGGATGGGGAGCCACTCTCGTAGACGCATTAGATACATTATTTATTATGGGTTTGAAAGATCAATTCGGTGAAGCTGTAGAACACTTGAAGGGCGTTGATTTTACCAAAGCTGACACCGCAATTAGCTTGTTCGAGACTGTGATACGTTATCTCGGTGGATTGCTAAGTGCATACGAGTTGTCGGGAGAGCGTTTATTGCTTCAAAAAGCCATAGATTTAGCGGACGCGTTGACACCCGCATTCTCCACTCCGACTGGAATACCATCTAACAGATGGGATATGAGCACGTAAGTCCCAGCATCTGGCATGTTTTCATATACTCTGTGTACCATGGGCTACCCAAGGTAAAACGTCTCGTCTGCAGAACTTTCAATTTACACAAGGCATTTTTATTGATAGAGGATATGAGCATATGTGGTCTACTCGTCATGCGATATTAGCTGAAGTAGGGACTTTACAACTTGAATTTATGAAATTAGCCGAGATTACGCGTAACAGCACTTACTTTCATCTGGTGAGTGCTTAATTGGATATACTGGATTTGCTGCAAATTTATTGAGAGCGTAACTTGTTGTCTACGTATTCAAGTGTCTAATCTTACTTGAATTGCAATTAGGTTCAAAGAGTCACTGATGCGCTGGAGCGAGCAGAGAAAAGTATTCCTGGATTATATCCTCTCAGCATAGATACAGGTTAGTTTACGTTCGTTGTCGATGTGAATGATGTGTCACTGTTTGTTAACTGTATATGTTCAAAATTTGCAGAAACAGGAGCTTTCACGTCAGGTAAGTCAAAAATGTCTATCAGATCGAAGCAATACCAGAAATACCCCAGAAATACTTACTATCCCTTATTGGTATTGATAGACGCAATCAGTTTCGGTGCTGTGGGTGACAGTTTCTACGAAGTAAGCTATCATAAAATACGTACCGATGCCAATATTAAACAGTTTAGTGAGATAACATTTGTGTTTTGCTGTAGTATCTTCTTAAACAGCATTTGTATGTTGGTGGTGCTCTTGACCAGTATAGAAGAATGTGTAAGTTATCATTAGAGAAATCTTGTTTATATTGCATGACATGAACTTTTATTGACTTGTTGTGGCATTAGACAACGAATCTGTTAATGGTATGATTCAGTATTTGGTCAAGGAAGGTCATTATGATAAAAAACGCGGATTATTTCTCGGCCAATTAAGTTATGGTCAATACATTCAGAAGATGGAACACTTAGTAAGTAAGAATAATTGTATATTAGAAACTAACTTAACGCGACTGACGTGACATTCACAAATACTATCATCCCAGTCATGTTTTGTTCCAGGCATGGTAGCAATGGGAGCAAAAACATTAAACAGATCAGGTGATCTTAAGATTGCAGAAGAACTTGCCGAGTCATGCTATTGGTCATATAACCAAACAATAACTGGCATTGGTCCAGAGGACTTCTTTTTTGATCTCATTGATGAGCCTGCAACATCACCACCTAGGACGAACAGTATGTATAAATTAAGACCAGGTAGGAAAAAATAATTACTATTATGATCTAGTAAATACATGGGCAGTACATTAAATCGTTTGTCTATTACAGAAACAGTCGAGAGTTTGTTCATTTTGTACCGAATAACTGGCAACAAAATATACCAAGACAAAGGTTGGGCGATATGGCAGGTAAATATCACGTTACCGCAATCGTAGTCGTCGTGCATAATACTGATGACTGGATTTATAGGCTATTCAAAAGTATTGTAAGACAGAATCAGCTTATTCTGGACTCTTTGACGTCACGGTCGAGAACGTTAGGCAAAATGATAATATGGAAAGGTATTCGATGGCTGGCTTGAGTTGTGTCTTAAAAAATTTCTCGTTGTTATGTGAACCGTTTTCTAATATCCATTACACAAATCAGTTTCTTTCTTGCAGAAACGTTGAAATATCTATATCTCCTGTTCAGCCCACCGGATATAATATCTCTCGATACTCATGTATTTAACACTGAAGCTCATCCCTTCCGACGTCTGTATCACACGCGACCACACGCTGCTTAGGTAGATCTTAAGCATGTTCATTGTTGTCACGTATCGCTCGTCATCACACTGTTTAAGATTTATGTACTGAATTAGATGATAAGTTAATTTTAATAATCTAGATGTTACTTCCTAATCCATTATCTAAAATAAAAAGGCGAGTGGATAGTTATTAAACAAACACATCTCGCAATATTGCTGCATGCTCTTTGTGATGCCATTTGGCAACACCGACAGCAGGAGCAGCACTAACTGGTCTTCCGACATATTTGAGCTGCATAAGCAAAAGAAAATTTAATATGATGAAACCCCTGAAAAATTAAATGAAATTCTGTTCATAATATAATACCTTAGATCCGGAGGGCAAAATTTGTGTTATCCTCGGAGCTATGAAAGAATATGCTCCATTATTCAGCGGTTCCTCTTGACACCAGATGAAATCATTCACGTTGGGGTATGTTTTCATTTCAGTAATAATATCTTCCTTTGGGAAGGGAGCAAGTTCCTATTTAACGTAGTTGAACAACGTTATGCAACGCTGTACTGATGACAAATTACTGAAGCAGCTGGACGTAAATTTTATACCTCTATTCTCACAATTGCAATTCTATCTTCCAATTTTTTCGCCTGTCTTTCCCTAAATAGATCATAATAAAACTTTCCGGATACGAACACAATCTTTTCAATGCTACATAATTAGATTAAAGTTAAGACGTCTTTTCATATCTGATAATGACATGTAAAGACATGCCAAGTACCTCTGTTTATTAGAAATGGTGGCGTCTCCGAGAACTGGCCGAAAGCTTGTTCCTGGTGTCATATCCTTCAGGTCAGATGCAGCAGCCTAGATATTATAAATTAGTTCCATGAGCTACTATAGTTACATCAATAACTTATGTATTTGTACTCACAGGCAGTCTTAAAAGTGTTTTTGGAGACACAACAATCAATGGTTTTCTATAGTTGCGCTTAAGCTACAAAAATCAAGAGTTACAAACTGACAGGTGGCGGATACAGGGATAATCATTTTCCATACTTGTCTTCTCAAAGCGTGGAAGTATTGTGCGGGCGTTGTGGGATTGATGATATGCATATTAAGATTAACGGGTATCTTTTCATTAAGCACATCGAATCTATCGTTCGACAACTATAATAATTGCATTATTGGTTAAAACGGAATTATCCTCCAATAAATCCAAAGTTGAAATTCGACTTACTTGCAACCACCGCTCAATGCGACAACTGGAATGCTCTGGTCCAGCACCATCATATCCGTGGGGAAGCAGCATAACCAATCCGGATTGTCTCAGCCATTTTACTAGTAGTTTTTTGTTCATTAATAATCAGAAATCAGAGCTGTAATGCTAAAATTCTGCTTTGTTACCTTCACCACTGGAAATGTAAGTGTCTATTATTACTTGAGCCCCGTTAAAAAAATCTCCAAACTGAGCTTCCCAGATATTGAGATTGTTGGGAGATTCTATAGACATGCCATATTCGAAACCAACAACGGCCAACTCACTAAGATTGCTATTCGTGACCTTTAAAAGAAATATGAGCACGATTGTTATCAATTTATTTGACTAACTCATTTTGTGTCAATGCAACTCACTTCAAGCATTCCTTGATCAATTGCCAATGAGTTGAGCGGGATGGTAACTCTTTCCGTATCTTGACAGACTAGCATAGCGTGCCTTTGACTGAATGTCCCACGTCCTACATCCTGTCCACATAATCTCACATTATGACCCTCAAGCAAGAGAGATCCTAAAGCAAGCGCCTATGATTCCATTCCAATTTAGCGTTAAAAAGAATTAATCAGTTTGCAATATGTTTGAATAACTTACTTCCGCAGTTGCCCAATCGATTCTCTTTCCTTCAGCCATTTTGCTCAAACGAGCGTCAATATGATATTTTCGCAATCGAGGATGGATAACCTGCATTGTGCATACTTAGTCGGTTACCAATATAATTTTAGCAGGGGCATTTTCTCAATACGTACAATGTTATCAGGAGGAGTAACAGACGTTCTTCCCACTTTCTCGAGTATGCTTTTCTGAACACCTGGGAATAAACAGAAATGAACATCTTGGGCAATCTTGTCTATTAATGAACACTTTACATACCAGTATCTATTGCTGATGTGTAGTCACTGGGTATAACCATCGAGGACCATTTCTTCTTTAATGTGTCAGCCTGATACAAATTTAAATTTAATAAATTATTGTAATGTCCGACAATATCCATAGTAAGAACTCACATCTGGGTTATGATTCTCTGCTGCTCTGAGTTGAGTTTCCAAGTAAGTGAAGTAGTTCTCGCGAAATTCTGCTATTTCTTCTGATTTTAAAATATCACTAGTCTATTTACATCGGCAAGATGTTAATTTTGATAATAACACATATCAGCAAAACACTTGGATTCTTATAAATACCAATAGTTTTTCCTCATAGAGCTTTGGAACACTTTTTCGGGAACGTATGATTTTGTACATCAACGGCTGTGTGTATGCTGGTTCGTCAAGTTCATTATGACCCCACCTGCGATACGCAATCAGGTCTATGATAATATCCTGAATAGTGTTTGAAGTTAAAATCTTGCTTATGCAAAACATGTTTCAAGACCGTTAAGACATTTTTTACCTTTCTAAATTTATTCCGATACTCAAATGCAACTTCCATAGCATGAGTAACATCTTCAGGGAAATCACCGTTAACATGTATGATGGGCGCATTTATAATTTTGCCAATGTCTGAACAATAAAAACTGCTTCTAGCGTTCTGAGCAGGCGTTGTATAGCCGAGCTGATTATTTACTACTATATGAATTGATCCGCCGGAAGAGAAATGTGGCAGATTGGACAAGCCAAAACTTTCCATAACGATGCCTTGCCCCGTAAATGCCTAAACGGATAGGAAAAGATTTTAGAGTTTTGACCATAATTTTCGGTCGCGTGTCTTTTACTACTACGTACAGCATCTCCATGAAGTTGAATGCAGATGACACGATCACCAAGCTCACAATTACTCTCTGATTTCATAAGATCTAGTTGCTTGGCACGCGCTTTACCCATGGCAACTGGATTAACCGCCTTTAATTCCAGAGAAAAGAAGGCGTTAACAATCTTTTCAAATAATAACAAACGATATTTAAATAGATAGTTGGCCTACTTCAAGATGTGATGGATTATGAAGCATGGTTACGTCCAATGGTTTTGCTGCTCCATAGATCAGTGTTGGCGATGAGGCTACGAAACAATGAAAAAGGTCAATAACGTTGAAGCAGATGTCCTTATGATTTCAAAACACTCTGTCTGTAGTTACCCAGGTGTGACAACACATCTCCGGTGGCAGGAAAGTCTTCGGGAAATTCAGCGTTGCCTCTCACCTTGTGAAATAGCTTAAAAGTCGAAAACTTGAGTAAATCCGTTAGCAGATTTAAACGGCCACGGTGTGGCATGCACAATACAGCGTTTATTATGCCAGCTGCGGTTTCAAAAACAAGAACGAGAACGGTGAATACCTCTTTAGGGGGGTAAATAATTCGCATACACTCATTTAATTCGAAGTTGATACATTACCCTTGTTTGAAACTTCAAATAGTTTATCAAGAGCAACCATCATTGATTCAGCACCTTCCAATCCATATCTTTTGATCTGAGGAAACTTTTTCGCCATGAATTGATCGAATACCTAAAGATCCTCCAAAAGGTAAATGA
The DNA here is from genome assembly GCA_910592205.1 of Paraglomus occultum. Taxonomy (NCBI): domain Eukaryota; kingdom Fungi; phylum Glomeromycota; class Glomeromycetes; order Paraglomerales; family Paraglomeraceae; genus Paraglomus; species Paraglomus occultum. Next base: position 27,249 of record CAJVPJ010000212.1, on the reverse strand, counting down.
CAGAAAATCTCCCAAAGACTACATTACTGATAATATTACCTCGGAGCGGGTAAGAAGTTCAAATATTCTCTTCTTCTGTTCAGTTGTCAATAGTTTTGTGGCCTGTGATTCAACCATATGTGCGAACCATCTTCTTTCACTTGCGTCCTGCGATAGTCAAGTTGATGGTAACGGTACGGTTTCCATGTTCTTTGTTTTGCAAATACGCGTTTGGCATTTTATTGTATACTCACTGGAACGTGCATAAATTCATATGCCACTCTGCTACAATATACGTTGTTAAGGTGAGTTGTAACCTCCTCGAGAGTCGCCTCCCGCTTTGATTCGAAGGACGATTCGGATTCATTTACATGAACTATACCTATAAATTTGCAAACTTTAGACTTCATCCCCCTAAATTGAAACGGGTAAAATACCAAATAATACTTAACCATCCAAGTTGTAAATTTTATAGGGGTCCGAGAGGCCGTATCGAGTTGCATCAATAGCAGTAATTTCCCTAAATTAGTTGACTCTGACGTTACCCAGACCAGAACCACAATTACGTAGTGATAGTGCAAACCCAGTAAACCTCTTACGCTCTATCCATTATTCCCAAAGGATCAAGAAAGGCGCTTCTATGACCACGCGTGCGATAAGCCAGGACATATCTCACAAGATTTGCGTTTTCAACTCGATTAATCAATTGTTGGGAGGTATCTACAAAGTGAACGATCAGTGACTAAAGTGATTGTGTTGCGTCTAAATCAATTTATTAACTTACAATCGGGCATGGCAAATTTCCTTGGAATGCGATAACCAAAGACTCCATCATCATGATAATTAGCTCCCTGTAACAACGGTAATACTCTTAAAGGAAGTGAAAAACAACCATTAATTCTTGAGACGCTGCTAGCATATGGAAAAGTGGGCTGAAAAATTCTCCCTTTCTGTCTTAAAGCAAGCCTTATCATTATAGTTTACCAGGAGTAATCACCTGTGAGGGGTTTATATAGGTTCAGCATACGATAACTTGGACTGACAGTAAAAGCGTATATTAATAATGATGATAATGAAGGGATCGTCAATTGGTCTTGTAATACAATGTTTTAACTGGAATTCCCACGCTGATTGCCTGCGAATATGTAAAAACCCCTTGTCACAAATTTTATTTTTGGTGTTCGTAAAATAATAATAATGATATTGTTGTAAATATGTTGATCGCTTCCTTATTATTATTATTATGTGGTGAATTGAGTATATTATATGGGCATGCTGCAACAAAACCAGACAAAGTGAACATTCTATAAATGTACTAACGCTGATTAGTGGCTTAATCAATGACGTATTACTAGGAAGTTTCTAGACCTGTAACTACTATGCAGAATGTGACCATGATTATCAGTGCGCAAAAATTCATATTTTATTATAAAAATAGCACTGGTTAACTTCAGAAATCAACCACAACGCAATAAATTTCGTTAAAGCAATACATCGTTTAAAGCAACAAAATAAGCTGTCAATTTCCATCAACAACACTACGAAAAATGCTTACATTCACAAGCGAATTCTTTTTGAAGTATTTATTGGCTTCGTTCTCGGCCTGTAGCTCAACAGCATATTTTACAATAGCCAACTCCACAACCTGGGACTATTAACCAAGACTATGAAGTCCAGAAAGTGTCAAAAACGAAACAATCGCTGAATTATCAACCTTCTGTGGACAAAGGCCAAGATGAGGATCGAGATGCAAATCGCTTCTAGTCCCATTGAAGGTTTGCTGCAAACTGCATACATAGAAATAACCTTCTTTCGAATTATCATTTATTATATGATTTGCATACGATTTATTCTCTACTTTTACCTTTTGTATTGAAAGAAATAACAAAAGCTAGGCAAATGCTATGATATATAAACGTAGACGGGTCCGTATCATTTCACCGAAAATTATTTCACCGACGTAATATTTCACCGACAATCATTTCGTCGACAATCATTTCACCGACAATCATTTCACCGACATATTCACCAACATTATTTCGAAATTATCCTTTTTTGGTAGTGTTGTCGGCGAAATGATTGTCGGCGAAATGATTTTCGGTGAAATGATTGTCGGTGAAATCTTACGTCGGTGAAATGATTTTCGGCGTTATGATCGTCTCCCACGTAGACTTGCTTTTTTGTTTTGAGAACCGATTTAGTAAATACAGTAGAGGAGGAAGACGTTCCGAATTAGATATCGAATCTTTGTATTAAATAAGTATAATCACGAGGAAGAACCGGTTTCAAAATGTCTGGTAAAAGGCTCCAGGAAAAGACCTGCGTATGAAGAATAACATATAATAAAACATTAAGCACAAATGTAAAAAAAATATAAAAAAGACCCCCTCTACAATAGCGGTAACATTAACGATTAACTGCGTAAAATTGTCATAAATTAAATAACAATAAAATTAACTAGTCTATAAATAACAATACTAACAATACTTCAACTCTCTTTTTAAAAACATTGGAGTATGTGACGCCAAAGTATTTCAATTCGATTCAGATAAAGAAAGCGAAGGGAGCGTATAATATAGTTTGTTTAGAAAAAAAGATAAACCTGTTTAGTAGTTTCTGTATCGTAAACATCCATACTGTTGTACAAATTACTTAGAAACACTTATAAGAAAGATATTTCGTATGATGAAGTTGAAAATGAGCAAAGAAAATATTTGCGTTGAAGAGCACGGCGCGCGTGGGTAAAAGAATTGACGAAGTAGTATATCATTATGATATCAACAACAACGACAAAGGAAGTACAGTATTAAGCAAACATTGGCCGTTGATGAGGTAGAGTCAGTCAGATCAATTGACGGTCATACCACATTTCGGTCGTGCATTAGTGAATGTTTGCTAAATATCCATTCAAACTCTGATTCTCATTTTTCATTTGTTAATATATTAATCCTGTTATGGTTCATATTCATCACATTCTGGTATGATAAAGTGAGCATTAAATTAACAAGTCCATAAGTTATAAATGAGCACTCTTGATATTCAACCAAGCAAGTTTAGTATTGATATGCGGACAATCACTTTTTTATTTTAAAAAATTGTCATATAGATGCCTCATAATTAGTGTTAGTTAATGACAAAATAACTTTTTCACAAAGGCCAGATCATATTCGAAAATCCAACTGGAGGCCACTTGAAGCACAATTGTCTATGATTTCTGCAAACAATTTTCTCATCTACAATTACATCACAATATAATAACAAATAATGATTTTGAAAATTTAGATAAATACTTGAGTAATATTAACTAACCTCTTGTTCATAGAAATTTCCATTCTCCATAGACCTGCAAAACATTATTGCAGTTTCACACCATTTCCTGGCTTCTTCAAAATTTCTTACTCTATGTATCAACATTATAATTAAAGATAAATCATGCATTCATCATCATCCCTGCAGGCTACTCACGAGTAATAGTCAATACCCTGATTCCATGCTGTCACCATCATCCACTGAATCTCTTCCTCCGGATATGATTGCTTTCGAGATTATCAAAAAAGAAAGATGATGGTTAGTAGCCGCTTAGTATATTAATTTAAACACATGGTTTACTCACATGAGGGCAATTCTTTAGAATGTCCGTAGCTTGCACGAAATATTGATGCGCAACATGTTTGTCTTGATAAAGTGCAGAAATTAACAGCATACGAAACCATCGCGAAAAGCGAGTATATTCTGAATGCGGTTGACTTGATAAAGAGTTTAGAAGGGCCTATTCAAATCATAGGCAAAATTAATATTTAGCATGCGTAGAATATGCATAATACATAATACAGAAACAGTATCAATTCAAGAATATAGCTTTATTACTTGTAGAGTCACCGATAAAACTATAAAATTAAGGGGTTTGTATTAATATTAATATTAAAACTCAATTAAAACTGTTAAAACAACGTTTATCTCGCTTACTTTCACTAGGACACTCTTTGTCAATAATGAGCAGTTCCATCATTCGTTCGTATACTTTAAAAGGCATGTTAAGCTCATATTTTCCTGCGTCCTTAGTATTTTAATCGATTAAATTAGTCGCGTCAATTTTCTTTGAATTTTAGACACCCTCCCTCATACATACATCAAGCATATCTCGAATTTCATTCCATCGCTTTAATTGAAATTTTGCTTCAAACTCGAATAAGAATACAAGCATTACATCGGACTCTGCTTGTTGAGGTTCAACGATCGTTTCGCTATTCAATTGTTTACGCGATTGAAGAACATTGCGTATTTTCTGATATACTATGATATCCGCGAGACACTTTTCAAGGATATCTTCCTGCAAACCGAAAACATACACATTAATAATTACCGTCAGCGTCCTAAATTATTAGATATAATTACTAAACTATAGTACTGCAAGATAATTAACCTTTTCCTCCGGTATTATATCATCACGTGATTGGAAAATCTTTCCAGCGATACACGTAAATAAACAGAGTCTTTTCCAAGCCAAAATCTCAACCGTTTCCTCCTTATAAAGTTCCAGAAACTGGAAAGTTTGTTGTTACAGATTGTTGCAAGTGTGCGTCATATTACCATAACAAAGTATAATACCTTGTACGCAATTCCAAACAATCGAATCGCTATTGACACACTAGCTGGATTCTGGCAAAATTCAAGAGCAATATTCCAGGCTGTATATTGTCAGTAATACCTAATACACTGTATAAGCATTCTACTATAATCACTTACTTGTTTTATAGTACCATTCAAGTTCGTTCAAATCTTGTTTCGTTAACGCAATGTCAGTTGAAGATGTCGAAGACGTATCCGATCCAATAATTGTAATGGCTGATTAAGCGACGAAAAAAAAAGAGTGTATTTTCAACGAAAATTCGGGTCTGTTACGCGGTTTTATTTCATCCACAAGACGTTTGCATACCAATTTCAAAATATCCTAGCAAATATTGTCTCAAGGTTTGCCTACGTAGACATTTATTAAGTTAATAATCGAACACTCGCTCAATAAACTTTGATCATGTCGAACGTACTGCTCATCCTCTCCTGCAGGTTCAATTGCTTTATACGTCAGCCGTATCAGGCATCTGTTAAATAGCTGTCAATGCGATTCCACGTGCATAAACAATAACTTTTCGTCAGTTATACTAACCGCAAGAGCACCATAATATCAACGTTTATTGCGTCTTGGTTCTCTCGACGTTTAAGTAGGATTTCCCTCAAGACTTCGATTAATATCTCTTTGTTATTTCGCTTGTATGCTTCATTTGCAGCTATTGTTAGCATATTTGCATGAAAGTTGTCTGAATTACACATTTGATGAAGGTGTTTAATGGCTGCATAATAATAAACAAAGTATTAGGTAATCGTTAAATCATTATAAACACAAGTATTAGGAATTACAGTACCATTGTCCACATCATTCATCTCTAGGGCGATGTGAAACATTATATAATAGTTGGCGGCAGAGTTTGCCTCGTGCTTCTGGGCAAGAGTGATCGCGTTAATTGCATCGGAAACCGCATGCCTTCCTAAATCGCAAAGAGAAATCTTTCTGCACGCACGAAAGAACATGTCAGTTAGGTAAGGAATTATTGCTGATGATATTGTAATCTGTATTTACCGTTGCAATATAGATGCATTTCTGTTATCCACTTCATTGGATGCGACAAATTCATATGCCAGAGTATACCAGCTTTTGGCAAGTTCATAATTTTTTTCCTATTATATTGCTGACATTAGCATTACTGTTTGCTAAAAGCTCTGAGAATTACTGATTAGTATGACTGCCCATACCACGTAGTTCTTGTCTCCATTTTGCCATAGTATCTGCGCAAACAAAATAATAATGTCAGACGTGTTGAATCGGATAATCCAAACCGCATAAACAGATCTTTCTTACCATTTGACAAGCAATAATTGTTTTCCTGGAAATTGTAATCCCGTGCCGCCGTTCATCTACACATATGTTAGTAATTGTATTGCTTGTGGTTCCACGTTTTTAACTTATTTTTTTAATCTTACATCCAATTGTAACTTCAACACTTTTCATAATATTTTCTATGTCGTTCTTTTTGTCAATATATCCCATTATGTGAAATTTGGCAACAATCGCATTTTCAATAAGCTCCAAATTTCCGAAATTCGCCAGTGTTTTTTCAAGGAGTATGTCAAGACCGTCCAGAGAAATTCGCGGGCTTAAGGAAAATTTAATAGTCGATATTTTTAATCGATTAACTGTCTCGAATTTTACTTGTACAGAAAGTTGACATTATGCTTACTTTAGCTCAGCAATAAAATGTGCTGTATTTAGCAGTCTATGTCAAACTCCCACAAGAGACAGCGATTGCGTTATTAAATAATTAGTGATAAATTTTTGCAAAAATGAGGCGAGAAAACATTTACATTTTGAGTTCATCCTTTGTTATTTGCTGAGGGCTCATCAAGTCTTTGTAAGCTATATGATTTTGTTAAAAAGAGAAAGGCAGAAAATAAGTAAACGTTTAAACTTTCAGTAAAGCGTCAAATCGTATTTTACCCTGCTCGATGCTTGAAAAATCGGCACCACTTTGCTTCATTGTTTTAATTTTCAGCGACATTGCTAATAAATTCCCTGGATCTCTCTTTGATAATTTGTAAAAAAAGAGGTCTTTTAGCCTAAAATTCTAACCAAGACACTTACTTCTAAACATGTAACGATGGCATTTTCTGCAAGTTGGAGTGCGGATACGTCTTGAGTAGACTTTTTCAAATAACAAGATGCTATAATTAATGATACGCATATGTTAATTTTAGCTTCCAAAAATTTATTATACTATAGATAAATGTCACGTCATTACCGAGCAAGTTTAAACTTTTTGTCTGCATATAGTCAAACGCTTGTTTGTTAGTTATGTACTTGCAAATAGATTTTTCTTGTGAATAACACATACCAACATCAGCGTTCTTTCATGACACTGTTTTCCTTTCATAGACCCCGCAACGTCATAGCACTTTTTTAGCCAGGTAATGGCCTCCGATATTTTGTTTTCTTTCGACAACTGATAGCCAACTGTTAGACACACATGACATACATAATTGACCTGTTGTTTGCAAAAATCAATAAAATAAAAATACGCGTTCAAGTGCAATAAAGTCAACGAGAAAACAATTCTATTCGGAACACACATACCTCACGCATTGAGCAGTAGATGAGATACTTATCAGCTTGCAAATTAAACAAATGGGTTAGCGCCAAACCAATTGTAGTTGAATTATCAATTGATTACGTTACCAGTTGCGTGTTGTATCATAAGGTTTGCAATGTGTGTGTTTGCGAGCTTCCAGGCCTTTCGATAAGTTGTAATATTAATATAAGCCTACCGCGACTTATGATATACAAGCTACGTACCACTTCTGCGCGAGATGCGTAGAACGTTGTCAAAGTTGTCGCTTTGAACTTTCTTGAATCATCGCTTTCGTCTTGTGATGCCAGAACATTTGCTTCATACTTAAAGAAAAGGTAAACACACAGTTATTACCCGTTATCTAAAAATGTTGATCGTATACATGTTTTAAACTGTAACCTCATTCATCGATCGATAAACTTCATCTGCTTTTTCGGTCATTCCGCAGTCTTATTTTACAACAATGAATTAATAATGTCAGGTTAAGGTATTTGATCAAATCATCGATACACTTACCGATATAAGCTTTGCCTACTTTTGTTGCGAGAGCGATCAACTTGATTCCGACTAGTAAAGTAACAGCAGTTAAAAGCTCCCGTTTTTTATTAATATAATAAAGTTATATGTAATGTACCTGTTTTTTCTGTACGAGTTATTGCTCCAGTTTGAATAAGCATCAAACCCGCATGACGGACTGCGAAGATAATAATATTGAGGTTATAACAATGTAAAACGACGTTAAATTATTCGGATTGAATATTTACGCAGAGCCACTATTTTGTTGTTCCGTGAGCGACTTGTTGCCTTGTAGTATATTGACGCATTCCAGAGCGTGGTACCTTTACCAATAAAAAAAAGACGTGTTATTGTATTATCTAGGACTATATAGCATCGAATGAATTTGAAGACGGACCGATTTCATCAATGTCAAACGAGTATTCTTCACATTGAGCAATATTTTGCAAATTTGCTAGCGTGCTAGCGACTTTTATTAGGTCATTTAGTAAACTGTCGACTGTTGCAGTGTCTACGACGTTTTCACCCAGTTTATGCTGAATATCTTTTACCATTGCTTTATATGGCAAACGTCCAACGTTGATTAAAAGCGCCAAGTCGAAATTAATCACAAACACTTTAAAAGTCTTGCCTGATATTATATCTAGTTCGATCTTGAGCCTACATTTTGTAGCTTCCAAAGTCGACGCTTCGGTAGTATGGGATGAGTCTAAAAGTGTCGTTAATGATGAGGGCAGTCCAAAAGATGTATTTGGAGTGCAATGTGGTGTGTTTTTGCTATTCATTTAATCGGTATGTTGCAAGACAACTGTAAATATCTAACCAACCGCGTTTTATGTTATCTCAAGTAATAAGCAAACCGAATTTATCAATTGCGGAAATTAAATTCAACTCAGATATGTTGCGTACATAAATTGCAAATATACGAATAATGTAAAAAACCCATATTACTCGTGCAATATAAACTTGTTACTATCTGCGTTATCTCAAATTTTATTAAAAACAATTGCAATGTTTGTGAATCTTTATTGTTGAGTACGTTCCAAGTTAACAAAATTACGCGGTATGGACTGTCTGCATTAATATTTTTTTAAATATATTTACAGTACTAATAAGCGGTAACTTGCTTTAAACAATAAATTTATAATACGCGTATTATTTAAATAATGAGCGTGGTGTCCTTTACCTAAATTCTCGATTAGTTACATGAAGCTCAACACTTTGAACAGATGTCTTGATTTATGTAAGCATTAACGTCTGCCCTGCGCATGTTATTAGTAATAGTCTTTACAATGCGTTTACAACTCTATTATAATTTTAAGTAAATATCAGTTTGTTTAGAAAATGGCGGCAACTAGTATCATAATAATCTAAGACGGTATGTATATCTGATCAATATGTTTCAGTCTAACAAAATGAACATGATGCCACCGACTGGTCTGACTCTCATTTCTCTACTAATTGGTTGACTATTGAATTTTCGATTTCTAAATAAAATTAAACAGAACGTAAAGTAAAAACACGGAAACAACTGCGTTTTATATAATTAATTTTTATGCTAGTCCTTCTTCCAAGACTTTTGGCTAAGCAGTGTTTGGATTAATTCAATCCAAAGAAGCAGATATATGTGAATTGTAACACAAGTGGATCTGATGTTCTACTCAGACTCGGCTTAACGAGCACTTTGTTATGAATAGAAGTTCCTCATGATAGTCACATTGTATTCAGGTATCGTAATGCTATAAAAAAAATATCATCCGGATAAACTGATTAGCCCGCAGCTTTCGTCTACTCTACCCGTGTACACGCTACTCCATGTCCCCAACGCCCGAGTCACAAAGTCATTACCTAATTGCAAAATTTGCCCGTGCTTCCATTAATCGTCTCACCATCGCACTCCACTCCCTGATCTGCTCTCTCCATAATTTCTTATCCTCCTCATTAGTGGCGTTGTTCAACGCGTTTATCGCAATCTCAAGCTGCTTTTGGGCATTTGTCAGATCGATGGATTCCGCCATGAGAGAGTTTTTTTGCGCAGTCAACTCGTGGTTGGTTTTTAATACTATAATCAATGACGTATTATTACAAGGAACTTTCTAGACCTTTTCACAATGGTAACTATTGTTCCCCCTGTATGCAGAATGTGACCAATGATAACTGCAAGTAAAGCATTTATCACAACCAGTTTACATTTTGACACCAAATTATTAAATTATCCATGTGCTGCTAATACTATAAACACCAGCCAGTTTTTCAGCTTCACTAGCAATTTTTATCTCACATTGGTCAAACGTTCACTTTTCTGGTTTTTTGCCAAATGACAAGACTAGCTGTTGGTAAACATTGAGCAGTCATTGTAGTAGTGGTTCTGCTTAAATAATATTCTTGCTTTTCTATCCAACACTTATTTTTATAGTGTCAAAATTATCGAGACATTAAGAGTTCCAAACATCTGACTATTTATTGATTAGCTTCTAATAGTTAGTGTTTCCGTGACTTAGTGCTATCACGTGAAATAGCAGTGCTAAAAAGCGCAGTAATGTTTGCTGCGCCTAGTATTGATGTAACACGAACGTAACAAATGACAAGCATTTGTCCTGAATTGAGAATTTAGACCAACTTCTTGCCTTTCTCAAAATAACCGCGTTGTGTAGGTTTAATAGTCGTGAAATCATTACTGTTGCAATAGCTGCTTCCTCTAATGTGTCAGTATTTATTACACATATAGAAGATATGGCTCACGAAAGCACTAAGAAAACGTTATTAATTGAAGTCGAGGCCTTATACAACAGCCAAGACAGGACCAGGAGAGAGCAGGCTAATGCCTGGCTACAAACATTTCAGAAAACGGTATTACTCGTGCTCACTGTTGGCAAAGGAAATCTTTTACCATATTTTTCTCACGACAATTTTACTTTTATTCGTTGTCTATGTGATTTATCAATTGAAAAGGCAGAAGCATGGACAATAACTGACCAGTTGCTGAGAGACCCTAATATTACTGATTCAGCACGATACATAGCGGCACGAACGCTGCGGCAAAAGGTACGGAACGTGTTACCATTACATGATCAAACGATATGTTGCTCTTTCATTATGCTTAGATTGTAAATTCCATTTTCATACAGATTACCTTAGATCTTCATCAGCTCGATGCAGCAGCCAGCATATCTCTACGCGACTCATTACTTGCATTATTATATGAGTACCGCGCTGGGCCCCGTTATATAATAACTCAGATATGCGTTTCTCTTGCTGCGTTGGCACTTCAGATGTCTGAATGGCGGAACGTACTACCGCAAATCACCGATTTATACGGAAAGAATCCGGAGACTATTAACTGTTTATTAGAATTCTTGAAAGTTCTTCCAGAAGAGATCAATGAAAATAAGCGTATACCTATTTCGGTGAGAACAAACTTGATGGTTATTTTACTACAAATTAATGACGGTTTTGTCATTAACATAATTCTTGATCTACATTGTGGTTAGAGCGAGGATTATCATGTGCGATCGCGAGAACTTCTGACCGACAGCGCGGAACAAGTGTTGCAATTGTGTTTAATATATCTTCAGAACTCGGGTAATTACAAAAGATGGCTATATAGCAGAAAATTTGTGGCGAAAGTTAATAAAATTTCCATCTCATTTAGGTCCAAATACAAGTGATCAGAAACGCGTGTTTGAAGTCCTATTAAGTTGGCTCTATTCGGGAGATATTGCCATTAATTCTCTGGAGACAAGTCCTTTGCTGGAATATACTTTCAAGGCTCTAGACTCTGAAGAGCTCTTTGATACTGCTGTTGATGTAGTATGTGAGATTCTCCTAGCTTCTCAGGACTTTAATGACTGCATGCCAGTAATTGAGAAGATATATCCAATGTTGGCTGCGTTGAGCGAGCCACTTAAGAAAGCCGTTGTTGAGGAAGATGAAGAAGATAATGTTCGCGGCTATTGTCGGATATTTACACAAGCGGGGGAATCATATCTGCCATTAGTTGTACGGCATCCGGAAGCATTCCAGAGTATCGTTGAGGGCATAGGGATATGCACGGCTTACAATGATTTAGAGATCGTTAAAATAACATTTAACTTTTGGCATCGATTGGTTGATGCTCTCGACTACGAGCAAAACGCGAACATTCCGTTGCCATTCAAAGAAATATATTCTAATCTTGTTGATGTAATGATTAAACATTTACATTATCCTAAATCCCTGTCTGATTGGACGGCAGAGAAGCGCGACGAATTTAGAGAATTCCGCCATGTGATGGGTGACGTATTGAAGGACTGTTGTCGAGTCCTAGGGTCACAGGCTTGCCTGTCGAAGGCTTATTATAAGTTAGATCAACATTTAAGAAATACTGCCAACGGAAGTACAGTCGATTGGCAGGAAATAGAGGCGCCCTTATTTTCATTACGAGCAATGGGGTCAGAGATTGAGGAAGGCGAAAACGTTGTTTTGCCTCAGATTATGTTTCTATTGCAACAATTGCCTGATCATCCCAAAATCCGATATGCCGCGACATTAGTTGTTGCTCGGTATTCCTTCTGGACGAAGACCCATCCAGAGTTGATTGATTATCAATTGACTTTTATTACAGGTGGTTTTGATAACGATGAAGTTGCGGCCGCGTCTGCGCTAGCGTTCAAGTTCTTATGCAAGGATTGTAGTGAGGTATTTATGTCTCTGGCAACGATTCATTTACTGGTTTCTACATATGATCACTAATATTTCACATTTCGTGTATTATTATACAGCTATTAATAGACTACCTACCTCGCTTAATACCGTATTACTTTGACCTAATCAAAAAGCTCCACGGAATGGATATGCTCGAAGTAACGGAAGCTGTATCACATGTGATAGCGGCAGTGCCATTACCCAAACTATCCGAACCCGTTAGCCTCTTTTGCCACCCGATGGCTCAACGACTGCAGGAAATAGCTGCGAAAGGTCCGGCCGCAAGCGAATCCGAGATTAGGGAAGCGTGTGGTAGGGATTTATTACCAGATGTGAAAGTAACTCTTACGCGACATCACTTGATTGACAGATATATCAACCCACATTCTCTTACATTCCGGCTGAATTACTACCAAAAAATATCGCAGATAAGATCGAACAAATAGCTCTTGTGCTCAAAATTATTGCTGAGCGTCGTGAGGAAGAAAAGGTGGCCGAAAATTCGAGTGGAGACGTGCATCCATGTATTGTTCTCATACAGCAAATGTGGGAATCGAAGATATTTGACATGCTGTTTGCGAATTATGCTGCACATAAGCAACTGTCAGAGTCATTGGCAAGACTGTTGAAGTATTGCGTGGTCTCGTATTCGAAAGATTTTCGACCAATGTTGCCTACGCTGATGGAGCGGCTAATTACTGCGTTTGGCCAGACCGCATTGAGTTGTTATTTGTGGGTAGCGACCAAGTGCGTAAGAGAGCATGCCGATGGAGAAGGCAATCCCGTGACGTTAGCTTTAATTAATTTTGTTTCGCGGTTAAGCACAGTCATGTTTAGTACTCTTTCCGAAGCGCAAGTTAACAATATTCCTGATGGTATGTTGATATGCAAATCGTGTTGTGTTGTATTCTTATGCTGGCGCGCTACTAACCTGATGCATCTTCTTTTCTCAAGTTATTGAAGAGTATTTCCGTCTCAACATTGCTTGCGTTGACGTTTTTCCCGCAACTTTTGTTCAATCCGGCATATTACCGCCAACGTTCCAAGCTGGAATAGAATGTCTGTCAATAGAACAACCCGATACTCTCGTGGCTGTCCTGACGTTCTTCTCTAAACTTCTATCGTACGCAATGACACTCAAAGAATCTCAACAACCGGCTGTAGCCGACCTAACCTCGGTTAATGTTTCATCATCTCAACCACCGTCTGAAGTAGCCAGACACAATCTTGTACACATCGAGACGGTAATACGCCAGTTTGGTGGCGAGTTGACGTATAAGCTGTTGTACGGCAATTTGTATATATTCCCTCGTGACTTTCAGACAGATGTTGACAGTTGCTTCAAGTACATGGTAAAATTGCTGCCGCTGGAGAGCCAGCAATGGATGTTGGATGCGGTTCAACGGTTACCAGAGACGAATTTAACTGCAACGGAAAAGAACAAGTTCGTTATGGATTATAACGCGTATGTATATTCTTGTCGAAATTGGCTTACACACTGTTTGTTTCTTTCTTTCTTTTTTTTACTTCTCATTCACAAATTTTTTCGACAGGCAAATCCAAGCTCGAGATTGGAGTAGATTGCGACGAGTTTTGAATGATTTTACTGCCATATACAGACGCAGATATGTAACACCACGAAGGAATAGAGGAGATGCATTATGAGAAAGGATTAATGTATTATCTGGATGATGCTGTTGGGGGAACGTAATCTAGTAAAATGATGACAGCAGTGTGCAAGAGAGATGGGTTAATAGTAGTAGTTTTGTCCAAGTAACTTAATGGTTGTTTAATTTAGTCAAAGAGCATTGGAAGATGTAATAGTGGAATGTAGATAGAATGTATGTCAAACGAATACAGCAATGACTTATTCTTAAATCATTTGTACACAAGACAAATCAATTGTTAATTACAAAACATATATTAATTTGATTATCTTTAATATACGTTGAAATGGTGTTTAATTTAGAGTGTTGACCTGAAGAGTAATTTGTTGTTTAAAGTCTCCTCTTTGGTTTCTTTTATTAGATTGGAGATACTTTTAAACTTTTCGTTGCGAGAGTCACCCAATATTTGGAATATGATTGACTCTGATGTTGTAATATGTGCTCCGGCATGTCTCATCCTCTGTGAATATTGTCATTTGGGAAGGGGGGGGGAAAAAAGGCGAGTTAAACAAACGAGCAGGCAGGGAAAAAAGCAATCTGACACAAGGGAAAACCTGTCGACTAAAATCTTACGCTAACTGCGATATCAATTTCAGGATAGTTCATCGAACTTATCCCATCGTTCAGTACGTAAACCTCATAGTTACTATCCAGGAGATCAATAGCGGTTTGCAACACACACACGTGAGACTGGATGCACAACCGGCATATACAGTATTAGTAATCCATCTGTTTACAAACAAAAGATGCAGGGTACGTCTTTGCTTTTTTAAAAAAAAAGGAAACAGGTTTTTTTACCTCGATCCCAAACAATACAACAGATTTGACTGAAGAAGCTTCCAACCAATTCTTAACCTCGGGAACGAACATGGAGAATTTGCTCTTACTAACGTTTAATTTCGCACCAGTGACATCAAGCTCACTGACAGTGTGACCGAGACCCTGTGGGTTCTATCAAACGTACCAAGGCCATACATATCGATTATCGATGCAGTGTAAAGAATGTGATGGTTCACAGGTTTTGAAACTTGCAAGCCAGACTAACCTGCTCAGTAACGACCATCGGAATTTCCATGATTTTTGCCGCTTTAATCTAAAACATACTGAACTGATTCAATATCTAATATAAAAAAACTCGCTACATATGAAAAATTGCAATACGTGTGTGTGCGGTATAATACCATTTTTGTGGCAGTTGAGATAAGACTGGGGAATTGATAGATATGTTGACGGAACTTTTCTTGAATATCACAAAGAAAGAATGCCGTCGAGGATTGGTCAAGTTTTGCTGCTCTGCGGAATATGGACGTTGCCATTGTCGAGGAAAAGTTTATGTTGGGAAAAAATGTTGGGTGTGGTAAAGGACGGGGGCCAGTGCGAAAAATATTATGAATAGTATAGTCACGTGAACATTTTATACATCCCCACTATCCCATTTATATTTAATACGCTTTTATAGTAAAAGTAAATTTTATGTTATTGTCAAACTATACAAATTCAAAATGGCAAGAACATATTATTCCTATGAGAAGATATTCTATTCACACTCTCTAATGCCTATCGTACAAGTAGAAGAAAAAAAAAGTTGGTTGGTTTTTCTTTCCCACAAATTGGCAGAATTAAATAAAATAATAAAGTAATAAAAAAAATTAAATTCTACCAGAGGAGTGTGCTTAAATTAATAACTGAGGGAAAAAATGCAATAAATCTTTTGTAAATAAATTGTAACGAGCAAAAAACATACAAATACATTATATATATATAGTATGTGATTCATTTTATTGTCATTACTATTTCACTTTCTTTCTTTCTTTCTTTCTTTCTTTCTCCGCTTTCGCTCTTTCTTTCTCATCTAAACTCGGTACTTCAAGTCCATTAATGTATACCACCACCGGCTCCACGTCTGCCGCCCTGTTGAGTATAGTTATTGTATTTTGGTGCCCGGTCTCCTTGTTGATACCGTGATGGCACCATTTGATTTACACGTCCACCTCCCCGAGAACTATTCGATCCCACTGAAGGTGTAGGTGATCCAGAGCGAGGTCCTGGTGGAGGGCGGTAATTAAAATCGTCGTATCCGACAGGCGCTTGTGTATTATTGTACATGTTTGGCGTTCTTATTGGAGTTGGAGCAGCAATGTAAGGCTGGTTGGGTCTTCCAAGCATAGCCACATTGGGGTTAACATCATTTCTTGGTATTTCTGGCACTCCATCACCATATTCTGAATAATCATCTATTGTACCGCCATAAGGATCATCGTCATAATCGAGTTGCTGTGGTTGAAGACGTTGCTGCTCTCGCGGGTTGGATATGGCAGCCTGTGCAGCTGCCAGATTTCCATAACTTCTCTTGGGTTGTGGGCCTGGTATTCGGTCACCGGCACGGGCGCCTGGGGGCAATGGATACATTCCTCCTGCCTGTGATTGAGCATATCCTGATGACGATGAAAATGCCGTATATGTTGTCGTCTCGGAATACATCGATTCGCCGCTGTTTCGTCTGCCTAGGAACTGTTGACGCTGTCCAGCAGCATGTGGACGTGGACCCATTCCTGGTCGTCCTGCAACGCTATATGGATCTGGTGATTTCGTCCTGTGATCATCGAACATTGGCGATTGCGATGGTGGATATGGCGGTGGAGGAGTTGCTCCATATGGTGGGAGTTGATTAGATTCGAACAAAGCAACTGTTGGCAGGGTTGGCTGACGGAAGGCACTTGGATCTTGTTTGACTTTTGCAGTGACTTTGTTGTTGCCAAGAACTTTGTCTGCTGTCGCTTCTTCTTTCAGCTTCTGAATGCGCTTCCTAGATTTCAAACGGAGGAGTTCACCGATTCTGATGGTTTGAAAAAAGTGATTCGGATTAGCAAAATGTGTTATATAATAATTGCTAGACAAAATATTATTATGAGACCATGTGTGTACGTTGTTTTTCTTATTTCCTTTGCTTACCTTTTATCGATCATGTGACAACAATATTCTTTCAAGTTTCCTCTTATATGACATAACAGGGGAATGTAAAGAAGAAAGGCGATGACAAGTCTAGTGGCTTCGGCGACAAATATCAACAAAGGGAAGGCCATTAAAATCATAGCAGCTCTTTGCACAAGGTTGTCACCGTAAGCGTTGTAATTCAAAGAGAATTTCTTCGATTGCAGAATAGAGTAGAGGGTAAATGCGTTGATTGCTTGTCGCGGTGCTTCAGCAAAGACTAATCGTTTCCATCCTAATGATTATGTTGTGTAAAACAGTAGTTAATTAACCATTTAGAGATTAAGGCATTCACACATAATGTTTACTGAGACCGACATAACTTACCCTTGAATGCGAAAAACACAAAGAATGCAATTTCGTCTCTTAACTTTTTGGAGTTATTAATTTGACAGAAGAAACAATAATGTGCATAGCTGCGTAATGTATAATATCTATAAGCTATTGTGCTTGTGAAAGCGTATGATATGTCTTTCGACTGAATGATACTGCGTGCCTTTTTCATGTCCCAGGCCAATAGTGCGAAACTCATAAATATACAACCCAAGAAAATCCATTTTGAAATGTAAATGGGTACTTTTGGTTTTACAGCCGAACTCCAGTCGTTAAAGATGAGTAAGATGCCTGCTGTCCACAGGTCGGCTATGTAAACGAGGACAGACTTTAGCACGACCATAAATACGAAGGAATATTTTATCCTTCTGATAAAGCTTCTTTCTTTGAATTCATTTACGTCCACAAAGTCAAACTTGTGGTCTTGAACCTTTTCTCTTTTCCACTTTGCAGCAGAAAAACACATTGTCCTTTAGTATAGGGTTATGCCAGTATGCCAAGAGAGAAAAGAATGTAAAGTAGTCGGGAATAGTGGAGAAGTGGTGAAGACGGTGGGGGAGTGGTAGAGGAGAAGGAAAGAAGGAGGGAAGTTTCTTGATGATATAGTAATAGTAGTAATGTTGGTAAAGGCAGGAAGAATTAGTAGTGTCCGCTGTTCGTCGAGACAAAAATTCGTAGAAGATAGAGAATGCAAGTGGGCTATAAGTGTATGAGGCACGGCCAAACCACCAAGGTCCAAATGCAGACACAATCCAGTTTATTGCGATTTTTTTTTTAGTAACTACTACTACTACTATTACAAGGTTAGGGGGTACGGAGAGTAAAGGAGTTCGAAAGTTGTGATGGATTTTGTTATAGACGGCAGATGGTAAATAAGGCTATGTTCATTGTGCAATAGTGGCAATGAAATATGTAGATAACGCTCTTTTCAGCTGCCGATGATGCCTTATTTGGAGGGTTCAAAAATGTTGTATACCCGAATGAAGTTTATCGAGTGGATGATTTTTGATGAACCGAATATTTATTTGTTCATCTGATTTATTTATAGACGATTTTGTGTCCTCAAAAAGCAATTAATATTTACTAATAGTATAAATTTGTGCAGTGTACACTTCCCTTCTGATTTGATAATGTCGACGCAGGAAAATTATGTGCAAAACCTATGTCTTAAAATCTGTTTACCCTGTTATTAGTTATATCCTAATTTGCTTATTCTCTACTGTTATACTTACTTACCCCCCTCCCCCACCACCAACACCGCCACCACCACTGTCATTCTTTTTTGCAAGAAACCTTCTTACGGTCACGTGGACTGTGTGCTATTTTAAAACTCGTGTCATCTAATTTGACCTTTCATGAAACCTGTGAAACTTGTGTAAATATCAATGTTACAATACATTACAAATCTGGAACAATACTTGTTCATGCACATGTCCCCGTTTAACATGTTGCTGGGGAGGGATGAAAATCATGCCGATCGTAGTTTTTATTATTAACATATAGGAACTTTCAATTTAACCGACTAGCACTGGAAATGCTTTATCGATAGTATATAAATAATTACATGCAATTGAACAGGTTCTACACTTAAAAAAAGAAAACTCTCCCCACAAAATGATATAGCATCTTGTGCTAGTATGATATTTTGATATTTTGATATAGCTTCTATTCGCCTTAACCAGACAACAAAGAAAAAAGTAGCCCACGGTTTTTAAGCCAACAACATAAGTTGAGTAACAACATGAGATTTGGGGGTTTCTTGAGATGTTTAATATACACAACACAACGGTGAGCAAGCACCCTTGCCTCAATCTTGTGAACAACATCTGATACTGTAATCGGCTTTAATTTGATGTTAATATATTCACATAGAATAAATATTTCCTAGGTTAAAAAAGAAAAATACTTGGAAAGGCTGCACTAATGATTGTCAATAGTAGTAGACCCGTGGCGATCGGTTAGTTCATTATCACTGCCAGAATGTTCCTGTTTGATTTTGACTACGAGCAGCTGACCGCCTTCGTGATGGATAGCTTTCTCCAAGAAACTGTATACCTGGGAACAGAGTAAACAAGTATCGATATGATCAGTAGACCTTATATCAACCCATTACAATATTCAATGCAAAATAATTTATCATTCGTACCGCCTCCTCATTATCAAACGATTTGGGTCTGGTCAATCTAGAATCTAGATTGTATACTGTATGTGTTTCTTCTCCGAAAATAGGCTTAATAGCAATCCAATGGTGCCGTGGAAAGCACAAGAATTCTGTTCGCGTGTTGAGTATCAAGCCAAAAAGCGTTCGATCGGTGAACTGGATATCTGTGCGAATGTCTTGATCGACAATGTCAGTGTGGGAAGATGGGGAACGGGTAAATATGTAACAATGCCTACAGCTCGCAAAAAAAAAAAGGCTTAGCTACTAATTACCCTTTCTGACATCAAACCATCGCGTCTCTAATCCTTGTTCACTCAGTGCCTCTATTATCACATTAACATCATAATTACCGATACTACAAGAGCAACAACGTTAATTCGCTGAATGTCTCTTCAAAACTTTACATTTAGGCGTTCATACATTATGCTTTTGTGGGGGTTTATGTAATAAGATAGCCATGATCTAGCCTCGACGTCTGTTCTTATGTTCAGAGTTTCTGCTATTTTGTCCATATCAGATTTAGTATAGACTTCCGCCTGAAGCTAAATTGATTGTATTCCAACAATTAACATATAACAAGTAATCCCAATATAATGCTATCATGTTTGCAAACATTAATTACATACCAAGCTATTGACAGCATGCTAAGTGTCAGCATTCATAAACAGTCCTTGTCAGTTTTGCCAGCCAAAACAATGAGAAAAGTCTGGGTTTCTCTTCCTCTCCCCCCACTTTCCCTCATTTCCGATCTCAAACCTGTCCACATAGCCATAACCTTTGTCTTTCGTGATAAATTTCTGGAGAGTAATGAGCCATAACTGGGTTGCTGAATGTTGGTGTTCAAAATCTTGTGGCTTTGTTGTAACTCGTGACACTCTTACATGCGCTTACCCTTTATGGTCTCTCGCGTGCAAGTCAATGTCTTCTTTTGTCGCGCCTCTTCGCGAAACTACTTATAATGCAACTTATCTTCCTTGTTGACAAGAATAACCGTACTTCCTATAACAAATAATGCCCCTCTACTGTGACAACAAAATCGACACCAACACACTACGACTACTACTACGTGATGATATCGACAAGTAAGCTTCAACGACCACACGTGGCCAAGAAGATTCATGCTCAATATCGAATAAAATATTGCTCCCACATACTGACCATCAACCAGTACTGAATATTATGATATTATTATAATCAGAATTACACAGAAGAATACCGATACAAACATTACCGCACAATTAATACCTAATACAATGGAAGTATCATAACTAGACTATAATTAGATGCCGAGATGGCGCGATAATATTCCTCCGAAAACGATACCTTCAGCACACCTTTAATTCACACAATTTACTTTTATTTTTTTATAATTGTCTTTTTAAATTAATTCTTTACATTCTAATAAACAAAAAGCTCGTAAACGTTAAATAATTCCTGTAGTATACTATCCAACAAAGAGTGAGCATTAAAACAACCAACAAATTTGCGGCACTTAGACACTGGGATTATAACTTATCATCACGCGTTAGGATAGAAAACTTCCCCGATAGTCAATCCTGGCGAATTATAATGGATGATGAGCTCGAGGTTAAACAAAAGGCGAGTCGTATACAACGATAGAATTGTGAGTATATATTAAAGTCTGTATTCAAGTCACTAATTGTCACGAAAGATTAAGCATTAGTAGGATAGTCTAAGACTCCTGGAAAATGCTAAATCTCAAAATTAACTCCCCCTCCCACAACCGGTTTACCTTAAATGCTTTTTATTCTTTTTCAATGCAAGAACGCAGCATGTAACTAGCCTAATACTAACAAGATAATTCATATTAAAGTATGAAATATAACTTTTAACGCTGAATCAAAAAAGAAACTATATAAGGGAGCGTTCTCAAAATCATATTCACGATGATGGTAGCCGTAACATTGTTGGGTCATCAAGAGCAAGTTTACAAGCTTTTATATTTTAAATTTCTTACAGTCGACACAACTAGTGGCAACCAGTGCTTTTTTAATATGTTGCTTTGCTTTTATTTTTTTAAAATAGTTTACTTGATAAAATTCATAACTTTCTTTTAGATCTATGTAAGTTTATGTATAAAATTGAGTAAGGTGACATGAACTAACAAATGTAAAAGTTTTTACATTAACGAATTAGACCATATCAGGCAAACATTATATCTTTGATATATGTTGTAAAGTTTATTTTTGTGGAATTTATAATAAGCATGAAACCAAGGAGAATTCCGATCAGTAATTTACAATAAAATTTACTGGTGAAAAATGAGCATGTTCAAATTGTTTATTTAAGTCAAAAGTGATGTATGTTAGTTTTTACGATTAAAATAATAGTTGTTAAGAGAAATTCTGGCGATTTGCCGTTCATTATAATAAGAGGTTTAAAAAAACTGTTTGATTTGCCTCTCCTTTTTTCTTTGACGATAAATTCAAACACATAAAGCAAACCTTGAACGCTGTTGTTGTTCTATATGGTAGCTCATTAGCATTATAGTCAAGAAATCCCAGCACAGTTATCCAACAGCATTTAGAAGAAAGAGATACGCCTTGCGTTAATACAGAATCCACGACCTAAACAGCATCCTGGCGGAGCAATATGGTGTCGCGCAAATACGATTCCTGATATTTGGTGCAATAAAGATACGTGGCTTTCTATTAATCATAATACACGTTTGTCTAAGAAAAAGAAGAAAGTGCAAAGTCAATTGTGGCTTATTTACTGTATGTCAAAGAAGAACAATCAACAATGAATGATGTTTTAGCGACGTAGATGAGATCATTAATAAATTCTATTTTGCATGCATTCTTAGAATTATAACATATTTTTTAATTTTCATTTATTTACAAGTTAATCTGAAATTAAGTTGTTCCAGATTGGATATTTGTATTACAGTATACTTTTGTGTAAGTAGTAACGGTTACAGGTTTGTCTCGCAACTTGATGACCCTCGAGTTTATCGAATTTACTCCGCCACTGAGTTGAGGAAGTTGTCAACGCTTTTCATGAACAGAACAGTGAGGGCGAGTTTATGCTAATCGACTTTGATTGGGCGGGAACTGCTGGCGGAGCAACTGTAATGACATTACAGCAATTAGACGACCAAATGGGGTAAATGATGGACAAGTCATTATGCTTGTGATTATGTTTAGCAGAAGCAAACAGCCTGAGAGTCAACCACCATCCCAGTGAGATTGACTAGAGTAATGTTCACAAAACGAGAATTTTCGAACACAAATAATTAGTGAGGGTGATGTGTGCTTTACAAACATTGCTATCCATCTTCTTATACCATCACAAGACAAAAAATTCATTAAGACATGATAACCACAATACCCATGCGGATATCCCATAACAATTCTTAAATCATACAGCTCAACAGTACTATGCTGCTATGGAAGCAAATATATTTAATTTAATCTTTGCAATGGAGTTCTAGCGAAGAAGTAATAATACTATCTAAATAAAATCCGACACCAACAATTAAGCATACTATTGCTATCGTAATTAGTTTTTGAATAACAAACCAATTACTAATACGAGGGTTAATTCACTTATCAATTGCTTGTTTAATCAAATAAAACCAACTACATAAGCCCCAGTCAGTGGTACATATTTCACTGTCATTCTTTAAATATTTGGCGAATTTCAACCAAATAATTTTAACTATTCTATTCTTTGCTCTATAAACTTTTTAATATAACCAGCGAAGGTTAAAAAATAGGCCACCCAATTCAGTGTCAAGGAGTATTAAAATTGTATATGGTTTTGAGAGTTTCTTTTGAAGAAAATACTAACTTTCTCGACTTTTCTTCTAAAATTGTAGTTTGTTGTTTTTGATTATCTATATTATCGTCTAATTTCTCCACTTTTTCGGTGTTTTGGTTTACTTGAGTTTTAACGTAGAAATTTTTTGTTTAATTTCTCCTATGTCTTGCGAGATTTTTACCATTTCTTTGTTTGGTTGATTAATATTATTCGTATAAAAATTAATAATATTTTTTTACCTGTTTCTGAATATTCCAATTCTTCAAGCCTTTTCGTTTTTAAAAAAACACCACATGCACAATTCTTGTTTTCCGTAAAATGGTGCAACCGAGCCACTATTACCCCAAAATGCGGGTACCGCATTAAATACATCTCGTTCTTGCAATTTCTTAACCGCAAAACAAACCAATTCATTCTTTTCGCCTTTCCATAACAAAACTGGTATTCCCGTTTATGTGCTTAAAATCCTGTAAGAAGACAAACCAGTATTGTTTCTGATTTACAGCAATCACAGATAAACATTGTTTTTTACCAAGTAATTTTTATTAGTTTGACAAAATTAAAAGCTGGCAAAGCTAGTAATATTTGTTTAAAAATTAGACAGAGAACCTAATGACAGCAAAAAATTCATAGGTGTTGAAATAATGTAGGTTAATTTTTATTTATTCCTAATACAGTATAGGTTGGTCTTGGACAAGTAATATCTTTGAATTCATCTCTAATAAGCGGGCAAATGTTATAATAAAGATATTCTTGCCTTTTGTAATCTAATGGAGTAGAGGTTAGTACTAGGATGGAAAAGGATTTATTTTTTTGGTAATTTCATATTTCAGGAACACTTGCTTTTCTAGTACTAGTTTTTAACAGATTGAATTCAGTATAAGCACCATTACAAACCAGCTGAGCTTTGACAATTTCCAGGTCGAGCTGCTTTGAATTTGTAAAGATAATTCTTAACATAATCACGGAATCAAGATCTAAATATTGAAAGCCTTTGCCGTGTTCATGGCACTGGGCTTTGTTTGATCCTGCTGTACTTAGTTTTTTTCACAATTTTAACAATATGATCTACGCAATTTATTGTCATTTGCGGTAGGTTTCTTAATCAACCCAAAATTACCATCACACTTGAATTTGTCCAGCTATCATAAAATTTAATTCCATACTTTCATGATAACCGCAAATTATCAAAATTAAACAGTGGCATTATTTTTATTTTGACCACTGGCGTTATCACAAGTAATTTTTAGATGTTTTTTGTCTTTATCCAATCTCTTAATTTCATCAAACACTATGCTCAGGGCACCATTAGAACCTTTGCCAATTATTTTATCTTCGTCGAGAACTTAATTAATTTGTTCGCGTAATGCTTCATCCTGAATATCAAATAAACTTTACGTCGACTGAAATAATAAATTTTACTTACATGTTGATCGGAATGGGGTACGTAAACGTTTTGTGCCAGTCGTAACTGTAATGGGTAGTAGCGTCAATACTACAATAATCAACTTTACCTCTCATCGTAAGATAATTCTTGTCTACCAATTTTCTCTGTTGTTCGTATTTTCGTTGTAATAATTCCTCTCTAACTTAGCTTTAACTAGATGTTTTCAATAAATCTTTTGTTTCTTCTTTCTTATGAGCATTATACTGCAAGCTGTTCCGAAAATGTTGGCACGTGTTACATAAATCAGTTCTTGGACTCATAATTATAATTTGAATATAAGGCGTTAATTGGTGCCACAACTTGCAAAATGCATCATATTCAACGTGCTGTCGTTTTCGAGGCCTGCAATGAAATCATGATAGACTGATTTGTAACTCGTTTCAGCTGGCAGAGGTGTGAGCGATCGTGTAATGCGATTGACTCTACCAGGACTTGGTAGTTTATGGATTTCATAAAATTTTTCAATACAGTAGCAACTGTTATATCAATGGTTATTTTAGTTTTCCCATCACGGCATTTGTTTGATATTACTGTGAATGCGCGACATTATACCATTCGTCGCTCGGTAATTTCTGACATTTACGAAGTAAGTGCGACCAATCCCAACATATTGAGATACGTTTTTTGACAAAGCGGCGTATTGCAATCTCAATAATAAAAAGTTTTTTTGTTAGTACGCGTTTTCTTTTCAAGGCGTCGACTGGTGGTTATTTCTCCACCATTCATTAAAAATATATCTTGCTCGGTTCTAGAGAGAGCTTGAAATGTCTCGCATAATTCGGCAAACCTTTCTTCGGAATCTTTTTTGAGCAACCACATTTGCAACCTATATCCAAGAAATGCATGGCCTTTTCCTATTCAGTCGAACCGTTATAATTATAATTTTTTCACATACGAGTAATCTTATATATAATTTAATCTATATACGCTGTTTTTCAAAAGAGTAAGTTTGGACTAACCAATAATTTCATATTATCCTGCGAGCATCATCTGGAAATTTCTTTAAATCGAACGTTATAGCATATTATTTAATCTAGCAGTTTGTAGCATTTATTTATGTTTCGTCCTTGGTAGGAGATCTCCTTTAACAGTAACACCATGAGATTCGGTTCGACCGCCGAATCGTCAGAGGTCACAACTGTACTAGAGCAGGATGGGTTTTATGAAAGTTATAATTTTGTCGGAAATACTACACGTCCAATTGTTCTTCACTCAAGTCTGGACCCTAAATTATACATGCACGGATTTATAATTATACAGTATCTATGTCTTTTTGTAACATTTTATTATTAACTTTATGAATAACTAGTATCGTCATTTTTTGTTTCCTAAGCAGTAGTGACGAATGAATGTCAATACAGTAAATCTCATCACAATTTTACTTATCACGTTAATCCGTTGCGTTGCTATCTTTTTAATTCGCGTCCATTAGGACTCCAAGCATCAGGATAACTCCCCTTTCAAAAGGTGCTGATTGTTATCCTACAAAGATAGAAATAATTGGCGTTTTTTTATATACAGGTTTTTTTACTGTTTCTTCCGTTACAGAGTAAGATTGGCTTCCGGAGGTTTCCTCCAGCTGTGGTAAACTAAACTGATTGGAAGAAAAATGCTATCGCTTGTTGACTTCGGCTCAAGCTCGACATTATATCTTGACGATAACGATAATGTCTATGAATAGTTTTGGTATATATTTTTATGTTTGGTGCACAAATTAGTTTCGACAATGTTTGGTATGCGAATTAATGTCAGTTTACAATAATGCTATTAACCATTACTATACCGTTAATTACATTCGTAGTAGTAATATCTCGTTATAAAATCTTAACATGACAAGAATAATGAAGAGACGTATTATATTGTAAAAGCACTTTTTGAAAGCTTGGACGGACGTAGTATAAGTATACAAGATTGAATGGGGTCTCAATAATTGCCCTTATAAGGATAATTAATCATTCGTTTGGTAGTTGACAAAGTTTTAGATTAGCAAAACGATGTGTAATGTAACACAAATGTTGAGAATTAACATTACAGCATTTGTGGAAAAGAATTTTCCAAGTCAAATTATTATGTCGTTAGCATCAGAGACTCTTAATAATCCAGCCATTGCCAACTTGGTTGAATCCTGTTACGTGAATAAATACAATAAACTTGAATGGATTTCTTACCAGCAAATCACCAACGTAAAGCCCACTCAAATTGACAACGTTTACTACGCTATTCGCAAACGCATACATTTTCATGATAGGACGATAACACTAGTATTACTTGGAAGTAACGAAGAATGCACAGCAGAACTTGTGAGTGAGTTTGCGAGAATATACTCACTCCCAACACGCAAGTACAATAACAATGACAATAACTTTAGGCGATATGAAAAATGGCTTACTCGTCGCAACGAACTCATTATTGGATTCACCAACTATAACAACAGCTATTACATGGTTGCTCATGAACGCTTTTACCATTGTTATTCTCTTTATGGCTTCTGCTCCACATGTGGAATACTCC